>UCOH01009942.1:0-16648 GCA_900474275.1 Synergus japonicus
ATATATATATATATATATATATATATATAAACATATTTTGAAGAGTTTCAAGGGATTTGACGTGATTGCATTGGATTGTCGTAAATTTGAAGAGATTTTATAACATTTCATGGTATTTTAAATAATTTTAATGGATTTTACGATATCTAGTTATTGTACGAACTTTTATAAGGAATTCAAAGGATTTTACGGAATTTCAGTGGACTTTCAGGAATTTTAAGATATAGTCAAATTTAATGGGAATTTGAGTAATTTTAAGGAATATCAATTAATTTTGCGAAATTTAAAGGAATTTTATAATATTTTAAAAGATGTTAAAAGGATTTAAGATATTTTATGGTATATTAAATAATTTTAAGAATTTTGAAGGGATTCAAAGGATTTTACGAAATTTCAATTGATTTTGAGGAATTCTAAAATTTTTTATTGAGATTTTATGGTATTTTGAGTAGTTACATATAATTTTAAGGAATATCAAGTAATTTTACGAAGTTTAAATGAATTTCACCAAATTTTGAAGGATAACAAAGGAATTTTATGAAAATTATGGTAATTCCTGAAATCAGATAAAAAATGACAAGATTTTATATTACAAGAATTAAAAATTCTCAATTATTTCGTCGACCAATGAAAGGTGTGCAAAAACGAGAAATTAATGAATTGCTAGTTCTTGAATGTAAAAAGTTGGTTGGTTGGTTGTTTGAACAGGACTTAAAATTTATTCTAGTAGATATGTAGTTACTATTGCATTTATCTTAGCAATAGTAGCTAACCGTAATGAATTGAGGCTTATAAATAAGGACCTTGTCTCTGATTTACTTGCAGGATAAATGGTAAAAGGCGACCATGTACAGCCTAAATGTGAATATGAATCCTAGCCCTTCGGCTGCCGCGGGTCTTCTTGGTGTCGCGGCGGCCGAGGTCACTCCAAGGACACCGGAAATCGTAAACTCCCTTATCGCCATGACCAATCCCTTCGAGGGTTACAATCATGAAAAATGTAGGGATCGCACCGACTCGACTAGCAGCGGTGAACCCAGTCCACCCAGTGTTCAACATACTTGCAGTCAGCTTATTAAAGAAGGTATAATTTTATGCATTAATTTTATCCTAATATCTTAAAAAAGTGCTGTTGTACTAATATATCTAAAAATCTCAAGAAATTTAATTGGATTTTCAGGTATTTAAAAGTATTTAGCGAGATTTTCTAGGATTTTAAGTAATTGTAAAGGATTGAAGGATATTTTTTCTGTAATTTTAAGAAATTTTGGAATTTTTAAAGCGATTTCAATTTTTAAAGGTATTTCACGAAATTTCATTGGATTTTCAGATATTTTAAGAGAGTTAATAAGTTTTCATTAGATTTTGAATGATATTAAAAAAATTTCAAGGGATTTTACCAAATTTAATGGGAATTTTTATAAATTTTAAGGAATTTGACTTTAAGATATTTTATGAGATATTAAGTCATTTTAAGGACATTTATTTCGAGACATTTTTAAGGATTTGGTGAAATTATATTGAAATTTCACAAAATTTCACGGAATTTTCAGTAATTTTATGTAATTCTAAGGAATATCAATTGATTTTGCGAAATTTAAAGGAATTTCATAAGATTTTAAATAATTGTAAAGGATTAAAGGATATTTTGTGTAATTTTAAGTAATTTTATCATTTTTAAAGCGATTTCAAGGTATTTCACGAAATTTCATTAGATTTTCAGATATTTTAAGGGTATTAATAAGTTTTCATTAGATTTTGAATAATATTTTTAATAATTGCATGGTATTTTACCAAATTTATTGGGAATTTTCATAAATTCTAAAGAATTTGACGATATTTTATGAAATTATTATTATTGTTTTAATGAATTTATTGAATACGAAACACAGAGTAAAAACAATTATTGTAAAGTAAAGGACGCGTCTGATCGTAAGATCTGATGTCAACGTAGTAACACATAAGAATTGAAGTTAGTAGATACAGTAATATCGAAACTATAGAGATATCGATACGCAGTAGATTATTCGATATTACATTAAAGTGATAAGTTCAGATCCGTGGTGCTAATTTAAATTCTCACACAACAATTATATTATATTATATTATTATTTTTATTATTATTTTTATTTTAAGTATTTTTCAGGACTATTGAGGAATTGAAAAAATTTTATGAAATTTAATTAAATTGTCAGCAATTTTAAGAGATGTCATGGGATTTTGAGTAATCTTAAAAGAGTTATCGATATGTTGTGGAATTTTAAGTGATTTTAAACACTTTTATGGGTTTTCAAAAGATTTCACGAAATTTCATTGGATTTTTAGGTTTTCTAAGGGCTTTAATGAGATTTCATGGGATTTTTAATAATTATAAGGAATTTAAAATTATTTGACGAACTTATTGGGATTCCTACAATTAGATCAGGAATTACAAGTTTTTATATTTCAAAAAAGAGCAATTCTGAATTAGTTTGTATACTTTTAAATTCCCTTAATTTTTCCAGTTCAGATTTTCCAGTTAGCTATTCTGTTTTTAAATTTTCACACTTTCGAAAACTTATTTACTACATATTTCAGTCATCACAGGTCATCACCTAAGTTTTCTCACCTATTTATAATTTGTTTCCCTCTTTCACCTATTTTCAAAATTTGTCGTTTTTCCACCTTTTCTCTGTTGATAAAGTTGAATTATATAAAAAAATATTGAAGATTGTTGGAACATTGAAAGAACTTTTCTGGATAATTAAAATAATAAGGAAATTAAATAAAGAAATTTATTAAAATAATAAAGAAAATAATAAAGAAATTTTTTTAAAAAGCTATACATTTTTTTATTTGATACTTGCAATTTTTAAAAATCTTATGAATTCTCTTAAAATCCTTTTAAATTCTTTAAATATATTTAAAATCTCTTGAAATCCCTTAAAGTTACCTATTCCTGAATCTTTTAAGATTAACGTAAAATTATTTAAGTCTTTTTAAACCTGTTGGAATTCTCGAATATTATATTTCTAAAAACGACATTTGCAGTTTTCATTTCTTATCTTCTCATAGGATCAATACACCTTGCAGACTACTTTATTTTGCCTTGGATATGTAATTGTATTCTGAATTTGAATAGCCTTAATATACATACATACTAATAAAGAAGAAAGTGTAAATTTTTTGCCAGAATTATAATGCGAGTTGTTTTATCTTATCTAGCAATGATTAATAGAATGCAGGCCATTAAATAATTATCTTTGCTTCGTTTTCAATATCAGTTTACTAATCCTATCTTAAAAAGTGGCCCTATCTTAAAAAAGTGGTGTAACGAAAATTCTCGAAAATCTCGCATACATTATTTTTGCGACAAATCTTAAAAGCCCATAAAATTTTACGAAGTCTTCGAAATCCTTGTAAATTCTACAAAATAACATTTAAAAAATAAAATCCCTTTATATCTTTTAAGATCCACTAAAAGTATTAGAAATCTCGTCAAATTCTAGGAAATCCTTCAAAATTCCATAAAATCTTTTAGAAATCACAAATATTTTCCAAATTCCTTAAAATTATTAGAAATTTCAAAAAATCCTTAAAAATGCCAAATAAAGTCTCTTAAAAATCATTAAAATCTCTTGAATTCTCTTAAAACAGGACATTCCTTGATAAAATTTGAAATCCATTAAAATCCTTTAAAATTATTAGAAACATTTCGTAAAAACCTCTTAAAATCCTCAGAAACTCCTTGAAATTCTTAAAAATTTCATGAACTGAGATCAATCAAAATACATTTTATATTCTTTAAAATACATTAGAAGTATTAGAAATCTCATCAAACTCCACGAAATTTCTTAAAATTTCACAGAATTTTTCAAATCAAAGATTTTTTTAAATCCACATTAAAATCTCTAAAACTTCTTAGAAACCTCCTGAAATTCCTTAATATTTAAAATTCCTTAAAATCATTAAAACTAGCTGTCAAGTTGTATCAATTTTTGTACTCATTCAATGAGCACTTTCCTTCCTCATAGAGGAAGCATTAAGTATTCTTTACATCAGCATTAAATTTTTATTACTTGAGAAGTTATATTCAAAATATTCATTTTCGAAAATTACAATAAAGCATAACTTTCTTATTTTTTTATAAAATGCATTAATCTTTTAGGTGAATTCATTCGTCTAGACACAAAGAATCTTCATTTTCTTTACATCAGCTTTAAATTTTCAATATTTGAGAAGTTATAGTGGAAAAATGAATTTTACGAAAAATATAAAAGTACATAAAACTTGTAAAATAAAATATTTTGTTAAACCATTGTATGAAATTCAACTAGGTATATAGTGCTGAAAATATCCAGAAACTTCTTGAAATTCTTTAAAATTCAACGATCACATTTAAAAACCCTTTAAATTCTTTAAATTCCATCAAAAGTATTAATTTAGTGAGTTTCTATAAAATTCCTTAAAATTCCATAAAATCTCTTAATTCTTCCAAAATTCTTGGAAATTCTATGGCAATCCTTTCTTTTCCTTTTTTAAAAAATAGATGACCTGTCGAGTGTCCGCAGTTTATTCGTGATCTCATTGGTTGAGAGATGGTCACGTGGGATCATCACAAGTGCATAACGTGAAGTAATTATATAGGCGCGCAAAGCACGGTGTGATGTTCTAGTATTTAAAAACCATTAAAATTCTCAGAAACCTTTAAAAATTCATCAAAATTTCATGTCATTAATATAATATATTAAAATATATTATACAACAAATACGATTTTTCGAGAAATTCTCTTATATATGAGACGAGGTGAGATAAGAATTTTAATAAAAAAAAAGAGGACAAAACACGAGTTACGTGTAAATGTATGATTTAATACTAATTTAATTTTCAATATTGAATAAAACAAACGTACATTCATGGAAGAGAAGAACAATTTTCAACAAATATTTTCGCTTTGCCAAACTGGGATTCGAACCCGTGACAGTAGTAATGTAAAATTGTTCAAGCAGCTTAGCACTTAAGCCTTAAGCTACGCTTTCTCGTATTGAAATAGAATATATATTTTCAAGTTTTTGACGCTTTAGTGAATTATTTAATCTCACCCTATAAAATCTTTAAACTCTCATGAAATCCCTTGAAATTCCTTAACATCCTTTCAATTTTCTGTAAAAAGTTTTTCTCAAAAGTCTTTGAAATCTTCTAAAGTCATTCTAAATTTCTTGAAATCGTTTAAAATATTTCGAAATCGTTTAGAATACATTCAAATTTATACTAATAAATATAATAATAAATCTAACAATATAACTTATAATTATATGCATTTATAATAACATCTCTTGCAATATCTTCACTTTTTTTAAAAATCCTTTTAGGTTTCTTTAAGTCTCATAAAATCCCTTATAATTCTTAAAAATCTCTTAAAATTGCATAAAATACTTTTAAATTCTCAGAAACCTTAAGAAATTTTTTAATTCCTTGTAATTCCACGACAAGATTTAAAATCCCTGAAAATCCTAGAAACATTTTTATATGTCTTAAAATTTCACGAAAATCTTCGAAATCGTTTAAAGTTCATGCAAATCTCTTATAAAATTTCCAGAAATTTGTTGAAATTAAAATTCTATGATAACAATTAAAATTTCTTGTATATCCTTTAAAATCCATTAGAAGTATTAGAAATCTCATCAAATTTTATGGAATCCTTAAAAATTTCCTATAATCTTTTAAAAATCAGAAAAATTTCTCGAAATTCTTTAAAATCGTTTGAAAATTAGAAAAAACTCATGAAATTCCACAAAATCGTTTAAAAAAACAATAAAAATCTCTCAAGTTCTCTTAAAATTAGAATTTAATTAATTTTTAGAAATTTCACGAAAACATTCGAAATAAACTCTTAAAATTTGTTGGAATCTTTTAAAATCTTCGAATCCTATTAATATCATTCCTCAAAGTTTTAAAACATTTAAAAAATTCTATTCAAATTCCTCTCTTTTTTTTTTTAAGAAATTAGCAAACCAGAATTTAAGATAATGAGATAATAATAATTAAGAGTTTAAGATAACAATTTAATGATTTTCTATTTTTTAGGATTGAAGCTGACTCTTCAAACAAAGAGAAGAGCACACTGTAGTAGCGATGAAAGCAAGAAAAAGACGAAAAAGGAAGAGGGTAGTGCTGACGACGAAGAAGAGGACGATTCGAGTCACAGTAATCATCCTGGTGGAGTAAGTTCCTTCATATAATATCCGAAAACAAAAAATCCAAATGCTAAAAAAGAAAAAATGAAAAGTCCTGATCACAACTGAACATTTGTAAGGTTTCTCATATCTCTGAAGAGTGTTGGAACCAAGTTCCAATCTAAAAACTCGATTTCCGCATTTTACTCAACAAATATTTAATTTAGAATTTTTTCCCTTCGTAGAACTAATCAATTCTTAACTATAATTATGCGTACAGAGCGAGAAAATATCTAATTCAAATATTTTTAAAGTAAAATAAAAATATTCACCTTTGAAGTCAGATTTTAAATTCCTCATTTTACGCAAGAAGTATCAAAACTAAATATTTTTTTGCTCTGTACGCAGTCTTATATTTGAAAAGGGATTAGCGCTACAGAGCGAAAAAATGTTTATCTATAATTTTCGTTGAGTAGAATGAAGAATGGAAACAATTTATGTATTATTCTCTCAGATACTAATTATAGACATAATTTTATTTTCCAGTTAACCCCAGAAGACGAAGAAAGGCGCCGGAGAAGACGGGAACGTAATAAAATCGCCGCGACTAAGTGTCGACTAAAAAAACGTGAGAAAACAGTAATTCTTGTGCAGGAGTCTGAGATCCTGGAAACTCAGAATCACGATTTGAAGACTCAAATCCAGGAGTTGGAGACCCAGAGACGCAGGCTCGTCGATATGTTGAGTTTGCATACTCCCACTTGTTTAAAACATGGTGGTACCAGTGACACATCTTACCAGCAATACGCGGAACCACTTCCTTTACCTAGTTATCAAGAGAATTTCGTGCCACCAGCTCTTAATCAATCACAAAATTGTGTTTCGGATTATCCAGTCAAAGTGGAAAGTTACGATGGCACGTCGTCAGACTACTATCGGCAAAACAGTCCTTATATACCCACGTCGGATTCTGGTTGCACGGTCTAGTCGAGAACCGTCATTTTTTGGAATCCTGTAATTGGATGCCAAGTCAATTTTACAAGAAAGACACGCCGCCGATCCACTTCCAAATGCAGGAGTCACGATATCTAGAGATAGGATACAGTATTTATTTCTAAATCTAAACTCGTTTAGCTTTATCAGCTCGAGGAAGAAATTTCTCTATATATTTTCAAATGATTTTGATTTTTTTTTAAACTAATGTTATTAAAATGTCCAGAGTAATGTTCTGAAAATTTATAAAAGAGAAAAATCTTCTTGCAGGGCTTCCGAAGAATAAAAATAGAATATTAGTGGCTAGTCAGCCTGTAATCAAATACATGTCAAGAAGATAAGATGTTGGCTTATCAGAATCTTATGGGAAAAAGGTGCGGGATACATTATGTTTTCCATATTTCAAATTTTTTCAATTAAGGGGTTAAAATATAAAATATGTGACACAAAGTTTCACCCTTAAGGGTGTTGGAGCCAAGTTCTAATCTAAAAATTCAATATCTTCACTTTACTCAACAAATATTAAATTTTGGTATTTTTTCCCTTTGTAGAATTATTAATCATATTTCTAACTAGAATGTTCAATTGTGAACATATAAGAAGAATTCAAAATCTATAGATTTTGAATTTTTGAATTTTATGCAGTCTTATATTTGAAAAAAGATTAGTGCTACAGAGCGAAAAAATATTGAGCTATAATTTTCGTTGAGTTAAATGGAGAATTGAATTTTGAGCTTAACACTTAAGTCCAACCCCCCTTAATAAAATACTGGATTCAAAATTGATTGGAAAGCAAGCATGATTATGTAACACGTTGCAAAATTACGTCGTTTTTATCTAACGAGATGAGATTGGCGGAATATATTTTTAAAGATAAATATTTTTTTTATTGTCTGAATAATCGGGTGTCTCTGTATTATGTTGTGTAAATGTGAAACAGAGAAGATTATGCATTCCAAGAAAAAATAGAGAAAAGGAAGTCTGAAGTGCTGAAAATTGAGAGTATGCCATTTTGAGGATTGATTAAAATTTCTATTACATTCAAAACATATTAAAAATCAGACAGAAACCAAAATTCATAAAGATTTGGTTTTCAGCATAAAAATTTGATTCTCTATTCAAAAAATTGTCTTTCTGGTATCCAGCACTCTTTTCCTTAGTAATTGTAAGTTTAATACTAAGTCGCCTAATGTATTTTGTTATTGACAATTTATCTTCTTCCATCTTTTGTTACACTCTTCTTATACTTTCACTTGAGACGTTTCAATTGAACATTCCTTATTCGTACTAATAATTCTACTGTGACATTCTTTAAGGTCTCATGTTAATAGAAATAAACTTGTATAGAAAACTCGTAGCTTAAGTAATAACGCGACTTTTGTGATATTTAAGAAACAACGAGGACACTTAGTGTTCAGAAGATACATTTATTTTTTCGTAATCACCTACGAATTTGAAATATATATATCACCAGATATTTTTAAATTAGCTAACAACAATTCTGAAAAGCTTTAGCTATTCAGAAAATTTAGAAACATTTTAACTTAGAGTCAGGAAATATTTTTTTATAATCGGTAAAACTTGTTAACTTGATGCCAGCTTTTTTTTTTACAATTTAAAAGTAAATATCGCAAAATTTGCAGGGATTAGAAAAAAGAATGGAAAATTGAATGCATCTTACTCCAGTAATTGCAGGACATTACTTAGAGCAAGTATGCGTGTACTTTCCATTTTATAATGTCGCACAAATACCCAGTGTATAATGTTCTGTTTGATATTGATACTATATATGTATAATTATTACATATGTCGCCACCAAGCGTTAATCAGAGGATACTTATAATTATACGACTTTACTGATATTTAATAATGTTATACCTACGCATATTTTATATACACAACTGCATATTGCTGTTAACTATTATTGAACATTTAACTCTTTCTATACTATATTTCTACTTCTCTCTCAGATTGACCATTGACCAATGACCCGATGCAGGAAACTTTAATACAGTTTTCTTTTACTAGACAAATATTAAATTTGGAATTTGTTTCCTCTGTGAAGTTAATCAGTTTTTAACTAGAATTATCCGCACAGAACGAGAAAATATCTAATTCAAATATTTTTTAAGTAAAATAAAAATTTTGAAGTTAGATTTTGAATTCTTCATTTTATGCAAAAAGTATAGAAATAAAATACTTTTTCGATCTGTATGCAGTCTCTTATATTTGAAAAAGGATTAGTGCTACAGAGCGAAAAAATATGTACTTACATTTCTCGTTGAGTAAAATGGAGAATTAAATTTTGTGCTTAACATTTGGGTCCATTGTCCTTAATATTTGAATAAATTCATTTTCGTATGGAAAGAGTTAAAGGAATATATTATATTTAAGTGTTAGATAAGAATAAATCATGTGCCTAACGACATACCTCAATATATTTTGTGGGTAGTTACCTATCTGAATTGCACTTGCGACGAGTTCACTGTGAGATGCTTAATTTTTTATAATTCAACATATGAGATTAGTATTTTGAAACTATATATAAATATTTCAAAATTGTTCATATTTTAGAAGACTGCCTTTAATTTATTATTTTAGGTACAATAATACTTTGCAAATTGTTTTTTAAATTTAAGTCGCAAGCGCATTTCGGATGAAGAATTGCATTCGCAGGATTAACTTTAGTTAATCCATTTTCCTCGCTGAATGCCATCAACGCAGAAAACGCTTAAAGTCCAAGAGCTTGTTGCTTGTTTTTCGGAGTGTTGTCGGTTGTCGTGATAAAAAAACATTTAATTTAAGGCGACAATAGAAGCGCTCCGTTGCACATTCTTAATACGTTCCTTGGCATGAGATTTCGGAATCAGACTGTTTGCGAGACACAATTTTTGTACTAGAAAAATCTACAATCACGTCTGAAATGTCCGCATAGAGTGACGTTCATAAATTTATGCTTCGTAGCTTAAAATCCTGCCACTGGTGTACCCAAAATTGAGCCAAATCGCTTCACTTACTTTAGTTAATTTTAAGAAAATACTGCCACGAAAGGATAATGTTTTAGGCAAATACTGAGTGTGAAAAGTACTTTTTTAAATCCAAGTTTTGTTTATTTTTATTTACTGTTTGTGAAGTGAATTTGGCAGGGTACTACTAATCTTTTCTATACTCAGTACCTGGCTATGGGTTTCCATGCAAAGACCATTTTCTCCGCACGAAAAATGTCGCAATTGTTTCTTTTAAAATTTTGAGAAAGTGGCTTACGAAATTTAATCATTGTAAACTAAAAGAAATTTATTCTACAAATAAAAGTGCCTTCAATATTTTCAATTTATTGTATTTTTTTATTATGTAAATTTGAACAGTGAAGATATTTTTAATTCATTTAATGAAAAATGTAACTAGTTTTTTAGCATAATTAAATAACAAATCTTGATTTTAGACAGTAGGTCGAAAGAAATTAATACAGATTTTCCTAAACAATTCCCTATTTTATTCAAACTTGCACCATTTTGCAAAAGCTCGTGCTATATGTTTAACATTTATCGCAATTAATTTCAAGTCTAATATATCTATTGATTTAATTATTGCATAAATAAGAGTGAAAAAGGAATGTTGGAAGGACAATGGGAAAGGAAGAGGGAGGATGGATGAAGTGGAAATTACACCTAATAATTCTTAATAATAAATAATCTCCATTCGCCTTAGGATCCACTGAAAAAGAAAGTATTCCGTTATTTTCTAGAAATAATTATATTTATGGATTTTTTTAAATGAGGGTGGAAAATCTAATACTTACACAATGATGTTGTTGATTGGGATGTGAATCAGTTTAACAAAGAATCCTATGAATCCCATTATGCAAAAACCAATGGCTGTGGCAATGGCGATCTTTTGGAATTCTATAAAATAATAGAATTTTATAAGTTACATGCGTTTTCTATACTTATAATGTATTCCAAATTGCATTTGTCAAGTTTTAAAAACTTAAATTTTTTTTTTTAATTGAAAAGATTTAGATATTTAATCTTACTTAAATTATAGGCATCTAGTAGTTTTATTTTGATCATGAAAATGTTGTTTGTTATTCGAATTATAGTTATTACAAATAATATACCTTTTCTGTCTGGTTTTGTACATCTTTTGACGAGACGAATACTGTCCTTAGTGAATTGCCTTCCAGGCTCAGTAAACTTCTTGATTTGATCCATTTTGATTAGATAGCTGCAATCAAAAATATTAAGTTTCAAAATTAGGTATTTTTATTTTAATTTTCTCATTACTATTCTTTAACTTTCGTCATACATAAAAGTTTAAATTTTTAATTCGAAGTATAAAAAATTCAAATGTTAATAATAATATGTCAAAAAAAAAAAAAGAAAATTTAGTAGATAATCAGCTGTTCAGAAGAATTTAATAACTTACATTAGAAGAAAGTTCCAGAAGACACGAGTCAATTAAAAATTTCCAAATGTTCTATGTACTTTAAATTTTAATATTAAATTATTTAAAGAATTACCAACTTATCAAAAAGAAACACATTTGCTGTTAATTTTGCTTCAAGTTATAAACGTATTTCAACAGCTGGGATAAATACACTCGCAAAATGCTGGCCAAGTATTTAATCTATTTTTAATCTCATAAAATATTTGTATGTATTCTCTAAACTATACCGTTACTTTACAACTGTAAATTAACATTTCCAAGCTGAAAGTGCACAAACGTAAAACTTAGAACGAAATTTCTGATCACTCTTTTATACTCACAACAAAAGTTAAATAATAAATTTGCCTCGAAATATATTAATGAGTTAAATGAAAAATTCCATTCTCTCAAAAAGACGTAGTACCTAGCTAAAAACTTAATTTATCATTTACAAAAGAAAAATCTTCATCTGGAACAGATTCACAAGATGCAAGTCTTTTAGTTTGTATATACAGAAAATAATCGAAATTAGAAAACAATTAAGTTATGAGATTAAAAAACGGAGTTTAAAAAAATTTGTTCATAAAAATAAATGGAAAAATTATGTATTGTACTCACATAAATAAAGCAGGTCTTTGCTTTTGGTGGGTTGACAGATTACTCAGCTAGTCAGCTTTCAGCGTGTTTTTGATGACAGATATTTTCCACTTTGGTGTTCCAAGCATCGACGTGGATGCCGTTGTATCGCGACGTAACTTCCGGATTAGCGACGTTGCAAGCAAATACAAGTTGGCTCCATGCGCGCGCAACACCCGTTGGCTTCCTGCTCCAGAAATCCTGCCATTGGCTGTAATCTGGCGCGCGATTCCAAATCGAATTAGATTAATACTATTTTGAATCGCACGCCAAATTTTGACCAATGTCATCATTTCACCTATGATTTCTCCAGCGGGAAGCCAACAAAGGGGGCAAATTAAGGTGATATCATACCTATGCAAAAATTTTGCTTGCGCAAAATTTTGCGCTGCCATGGTGCAAGCGGAACAATTTCTTGGCGGGAAGTTTTGAATTATATTTTTTTTTTCTTTATTATAAAATATAAAAATTGCATTGGAACAAAGAAAAAAGAAAAAAACACGATATTACTTAAATCGAAATTTTCCGATGCAATGTTTATATTTTATAGTAAAGAAAACAAAATTATAATTCAAAACTTCCCGCCAAGAAATTGTTCCGCTTGCACCATGGCAGCGCAAGCAAAATTTTTGCAGAGGTATGATATCACCTTTAAAAAGTCCGACAGTGTTGCCTTTTATTCATACAATTTGTAAACGCGTTTGGCCTTCGAACGAAAATCGGCCATTAAAAATTCGAGATCAAGAGAAAGTACAAAACAATTGTAAATTTTGCAACGCCGCCAATTACTTCAAGTCATAACAGCCACAAGTAAACAAGTTTGACAGTTCAAAACGTTCAAAACTCCGCGAAAACTGTCTGTTTAAAAATTGGTTCGAACAAATAAAACATTAACTGTGTTTATGTATTTATTCTTTTAAAGTCTTATATAATTAGAATAAATTTCACACTTACTCATAATTCTAAGAAAATTTTATTATAATAAAATAAACAGACAAAACGAGAAACTGAAAATGGAATAAAGTATAGTTTATTTCTTTTCAGATTCAGTCAATAATTATCACAACATAGTAAATAATATTAATTATGTATTATCTTTATTATTTGAGATTTGTAAAAGTATTTATTTAAAAATTATTTGTGTATGGAATGTTTTTCTTAAAACTCAAAAAGATAACAAAAGTCAATACGTTAGTCATGTCAGAGTATATGGACTCGTGATTCATGTTATATATATAATATGTAATATTATCTCTCTTTGTAGTCAGTTTTTGTTCTCACAGAACTTAGAACTCTTGCTTGCAAGCAAATTAACTTATGCTCGCAACTACTGGACAAAAACAAATATGTCCCGAATTATTTGTATGACAGTTCTCTTCGCTCTTGCCTTGGGCGAACCTTTAGAATTGGAAACATGTGGTAAGTACAGAAAAATATTTATTAAAATTATATCTTATTATGTATTTGAAAATGTTAATTATTTGCTTTTTAAATATTGAAAGAATTTTAGTTGAAAAACCAAAAACTATTTTAAATTTTACAATATTAAGGGTGTTCGGCCCAAATGTTAAGCTCAAAATTCAATTCTTCATTTTACTCAACGAAAATTATAAATAAATATTTTTTCGCTCTGTAGCGCAAATCTTTCTTCAAATTGAAAACTGCGTACAGAGTGAAAAAATATTTAATTTCGATACTTTTTGCATAAAACGAAGAATTCAAAATTCAATATTTTTATTTTAATTAAAAAATACTTGAATTAGATATTTTCTCGCTCTGTACGCATAATTTCAGTCAAAAATTGATTAATTCTGCAAAGGGAAAAAATTCAAAATTTAATATTTGTTGATTAAAATGAAGAAATCGAATTTTTAGATTAGAACTTGGCTCCAACATCCTTAATATACAAAATATATACAGGGAGGATTCAAAAAAATTAAATAAGAAAAGCGTTGTGTATTTTCTGAATGGACTCAAATAGTATAAAAATATAATATATGAATAAATAATTATAAAATTTATTTAATGTTGCAATTTGCAAATAAAGTATCAACAAAACTAAAGTTTTAATAAAATGTTACTCTGTGAGCTTTCTGTTGGAAGTAGAAAATTCAAGAAAATATTTATTATCGCTCACGTTTCCTTGTAAATTCTTTTGTTAAAATAAAGTAACGAAACAATTCATCACGTGCTGATTCGACCTGAATGAATAATTGTTTACGTAAGCGTTTATTTATTTTTCATATACGTACTTTTAAATTTCAGTGGTCTCTGGGAGCCCTCGCTCGGATATGATCCATATTGCGGCGGCAATTGGCTACCCCTATAAGATAAATTTACCCCAAGTATCAACTAAGAAAAAATTGTTTGTAAAAGTTAAAAACAAATTTTGAAAAATCAAAAATTCAAATTTTCTCGAAAATGGCTTTACCGATCATTATTGCTAGAATATATGTTATAGAGGGTAATAAGGTCGTTCCGAAAAAAATTCAAAAACCAATTCTATTGATAATAAGGGGACAAATAAAAAAAATTATATTTAAATAATTTTTTTTAACTTTTTTTTTAACCACTTTTTCCCTATATCAAACTCACATTCAAGGCTTCAAAATATATTTTTTGCTCTGTAGCACTAATCTTTTTCCAAATATAAGACTGTGTACAGAGCGAAAAAATATTTAGTTTCGATACTTTTTGCATAAAACGAAGAATTAAAAGTCTGCTTTCAAAGTTCAATATTTTCATTATACTTCAAAAATATTTGAATTAGGTATTTTCTCGCTTTGTGCGCATAATTCTAGTTAAAAAATGATTAATTCTACAGAGGGAAAAAATTCCATTTTTAATATTTGTTAAGTAAAATGCAGAAATCGAGTTTTTAGATTGGGACTTGGCTCCAACATCCTTAAAAAAACATATATACACTATACACACACATCCGAGTGGGGTCACCTAGGCCATGCTTATCCTTTCCTGGTGCAGCCTTTTTGTTTAAATATTTTTTATTTCGTAAAGCAGTTAAACAAGTTGATTAAACTTAAACAAGTTGAATTTAATCTTGAAATAACATCCAAGAAGAGCAAGGTGTATATAAAAAAGACTACGTTATGAGAAGAAATCAAATTAAATTTTCACACGTACAAGATAATGGTATATAATTGGCAAAAGTGTTCTCTATATCAATTTATTTACGACATTTTAGTTTGCTAAAATTCTTTAGGAATTGATCAATATTTTGAATTCCTTTAGCTATGACTCATTTATTAGAATTTAGTATGAAACAAACATTGTTTATTTTCTAACTTTGCAATTTAAAAATTGAATAAAACCCGAGAGTTATCTTTCAACACAATGGAGTAATTTTTTTCGATTGGTTTCAGATAAAGTGATTGTTATGCCAGAAGTATAATCAACTTACAATACTAATAAAAACTTATATTTAAATTGATCTAAGCTCATGTGTTTGAATGAAATTACAGTATAATCTAATTTTTGTGATCTATCAGTACGTAGATAGTGTTTTATTATATAATCAGTGGTTTTTCCATGGCGTATATTTAATACCATTTTTAGTTACAAAATAACAATTTTTAACTTTTTCTATTAAATTTTTCTGTTAGTACACGTGGACGGATATAGTCTCGATATAGTCGTTTTTCTTTGACTGATAATGGTATCTAATTATTTGAAAATTGTTCATCAAAACGTAAAATCGAGAAATTGTTGATTCAGGTCTGTAATTTTCATGCATTTTTGCAAAGATTTCAAGGTGAAAACGATTTTCATTGTTGCGTCATAAGAAAACAAACATAGAATTCTCTTTAATAGTGAAAATAAAACAATATTATTAAAGATGTTGGACCCAAGTGTTAAGCTCAATAAAATTCCATTTTCCATTTTACTCAATGAAAATTGTACATAAATGTTTTTTCGCTCTGTAGCGCTAATCTTTTTTTTTAAATATAAGACTGAATACAGAGCGAAAAACTATTTAATATCGATACTTTGGGCATAAAACGAAGAATTCAAAATCTAACTTCAAAATTCAATATTTTTATGTTACTTAAAAAATATTTTAGTTAGATATTTTCTCGCTCTGTACGTATAATTCCAGTTAAAAATTTATTAATTCTACAGAAGGAAAAAATTTCAAATTTCATGTTTCTAGAGTAAAATGAAAAAATCGAATTTTTAGATTAGAACTTGGCTCCAACACCCTAAATTATAAAAGTAAAATGACCTTAGTATTAATTATAATTTTATAATTTTAGATTCCACAGTCGGAAAAGTTGTAGATGCTGCAGTGACTGGTTGCAAAATGGTGAACGGAAGGTATATTTTGAAGCGAGGTACCAACGTGGGTATTGAAATTAAATTCGACACAGGTAATTTCATTTATATATAATATAATATATATATATATATATAAATATTATAT
>UCOH01009943.1:0-15887 GCA_900474275.1 Synergus japonicus
ATTTAATACCTATAAATAATTATGGTATCAATTTCTAAATATAAGGTTATATATTCTAAGAAGACTTACGAACGTGTATTTAATTATATTTTAGGTTCTGAAGCCGATGATGATTGGGGTGGTAATCATCAGGCAAGACGCGGCACCGAAAATTGACGTTTTCCATTGTACGTTCTCCATATTTCTAATGTAATGCATAACAACATATATAATAATCAAATAAATGTTTTAAATAAATTAACTTCGTTTTATATTATGTCCTTTTTAGATAGGATTTTCAACAGGCAATTAATCAGGATCCGGTCCGGGGCCGACCTGGCAGCCAGATCGGGCCGTGTGTTTCATCACGGGTCTGACCCAGGTCGGTTTCCCGATCCGAGCCGGATTTGGCCAGATCCGTACCCGATTGTGGCCACGGAAAAATTTCTGCATGGGGTTAAGAGTAACATCTCGCAACCGCCAGCGTATCGAAACAGGCAACCGTAGTTCATCGGAAGCTTCCAAAGAGAGCAAAACAAAGCGGAGACAGGAAAGATTGGAAGAAAGTCAACTCTTCGAACGATCTGAAGGGATTTTGTACGTTGCAGGCATTGCTGACTAGGCGTAAGTAATATTTTTTTACGAATTTTCTATAAAAAAACTTTTAAACGCGTTTTTCTCGAAACAACGTTTTTACTCGCCTTGTTGATAAAATTTTCGAAACTACTGGACCGATCCTTATGAAATTTGAACCAAATATCGCTATGTCCCCTATAAAAAGTTTTCAAAAATTTTGATTTTTACTACTTTTCTTTTTTTGAAAATCGGCGAAAAAATAGCGTTTTTTAAAGTTTTTTGGTTTTTTCTTCACCATTTTTTTATTTTTTGAAATAATTGAATAAATTTCATAGGGGACATAGCCATTGTCCTACCGAATCTAAAGCACTTTGATCTTTTGTTTCAGACATCCCTGCTCCGAGATTTTATCAACAAGGCGGATCTACCTTCTTTTCGAGGTGTTGCGCTTGGCTGACATTTGTGGTCGTAAAAGTGTACAAAATAAAAAAAAAAATTTTTGATATAGTTCAAGAGTGTATTTACTAAGCCTAAAAACTTTTATATGATAACCTTTATCCAGTATCCCAAGAAAAATTCACGAAAATCGCGTTTTTTTCGGCGCGAGTTACTAGACTGACCCCTTAAGGCTGTGAAAAATAAATGACAATTTTTTCAAAATTACAGTAAATTTTACAATATACAGTAGCTTCTAGAATTTTATAGCTCTGATTCCATAACGTTAATTAAATCATTCGAAAAATGTACTAGAAATTGATGACAAGCATAATTTGTAGAGGAATATTCAATATTCTCGGTTTAAAAGAAAAATGCGAGAAAATTTTAGAAGAGACACTTTCCCTTCTCCCTCCAATTAAGATTGTATATTTCTCGGTGTATGATTTATGTTCGGAAACCCTGCAAATTTGAAATTATTAACTCTCCAGCCTTGCCTGTCAACTAACCGTAACCCTAGGTAAATTTTATTATATAATACGACACAATGCGTCAACATTGACTACGATTGTTCTTCTGCTCCAATTTGGTTTCGAAAGTCAGGTTCCCTAATCCCCAAAGTTATGAGTGCTATAAAATTATATTGCGTCTTTAGGATGATGCTTTTGTAACTGGCATCGGAAGGGGCTAGCTATATATAGGAATTTACTGAGTTATATGAAATAGAGTTACCTTCAGTTACCTAGTTCTCCTTCAATTCTAAACCAAAAAATTTTTTGAATAACTATATAATATTTTATAATTATATAAGATATAATAATGATAATATTATATTATAATAATTATAAATATTATATAATATTTCAGAATTTGATGGTGAAATTATTGTTATGCCTTCCTGAATTTTCTGAAAAAATTATCTGCTTTCAATTTCTTTAGATTACAATTAATTTTGACTACACATTCGAAAAAGAAAAGAATTTGCTGTCACCCGTGTGGAAATTTTGGTCGAGGACTAGCCAGTCCACTCGTCGGGGATCCCGACTTTAATTCAGGAGCTGGTCAGGGAGCCCAGCTTTAAGCCGGGCTTTCTAGCTGGGATCCGACCAGAAACGTCACGCTCGCTTATCCAGCCCCCGATCGGGGAGCCCAACCGGTCTATGGTCGGGCTATCCGACTAACGCCCCACCAAGATAAACGGCTTCTAAAAAAGAAAATTTTATATTTGTGAAATAAATTTTTTTATTAAAAGTTACAATTTAAATAAAATATATAATATAAAGTAAAAGATGAATCTTAAAATATCTTAAATCATTAAATCGCCATTTTCCTCATCGCTATTGACCATTTCTGTTCCTCCTGTGTGGCGAGGTCCTCTGTTCCTCCGATTTCCCTTCCAGTCCTTAGCGTTACTAAGAACATTTCCTAATAATCCTGAAAAAGTTGACACCGTTATAAACTTTCCGCTTTGATCTTTATGTATATTTACAATCACTCCTGTAAAGAAATAAGATTTTATGAATTAAAATAAGAAAATTTATTTTATGGTGTTTGCAAATATAAATTCTATCAAATTTGATATTGCCTACATGAAAGCCAAATTTTTTTTGGATATATTTGCCTAGTAAGCAATCAAAGAATGGAGTTGTCCGCATGAAATACTTGTTCGGCATTGGGAAATTAATAATTAATTAATACTTCTAATCATTATCGTTTTACTGAATCATTGCAAAAATTATTTTTATTATTGCAAGACTTACAAATTCCTTTCGATAACCATCATTTGTCAGAAGATTTTCGCAAAATTCGTCAAATTCGGTTTTAGATGAAAGAGGCAAATCCAAATTAATTAAAATTTCATTCACACATATTTTTCACAATGTGCGGTAAATCATAAAATCACTAAATCTATTATAATTATATTTTAATTAATGATCTAAATGATATTTTTATTTATTAGAATACAATTATTTATTTATAAAAATAATTAAAATTTCTAAATTCAACATTTTGACTGCAAAATAATATTTTCCAATTATATTTATTTATATTCTATAGATATACATCTTAAAAATTAATTACAGTGTCTCAATGTAGCATTCCAACAACATAAAATTTCTTTATACCGTTTTCTTTTATAATAGATAACCTCACTAATTTATTATCAATTAAAGTGATATCACGAACGACAGCTCTATTAGAATGACTTCGTTTTAACTCCCACATTTGTAGCTTGCCTGAATCGCAAGGATAATTATAAATGGGTTTTTCTATTTCCCAAATAAAGCCTTCGATTTGCAAAATTTCAGGATTGTTGGGACTTCCTAGTATCTTTCGAACTTTTAAAACTGTTTTGTCATTTAAAATTACCATATTGTTAGGAGCTGAAGTTGTAATTATCATCTGTTTGTATGAAAATCAATAATCACGCTCAATTTGCTTAATATGTTAATTATTATACTTATACTCATTATTATTGGTTACTTTTTAAATAAAAATATACCTGACTTGCCCCTGTCCATCTCCCGACTGGGTTCTTAGATAAAAATATACATGAATAGCCCCCGACCATATCCCGGCTGGGCTCTCCCGAAAAAAAGTGTCCCGACTAGCCCCCGATCATATCCCGACTGGGTTCTCTGGAAAAAAAGTGGTCCGACCAACCCCCGACCAGGTATCATGATGTATTAGGGCCAACTGGGGCTATTTCCACACGGGGCAATTATATTGACAATAAAAAAGCAGGATTATAATATTTTCACCAGCAAATTCTAAAGAGCGTAGCATTGTTAATATATTTTTCTTGTTGAAGTGTTTCAATTGTACTTCAAAAAAATTTGTAGCCCTTTACAAATCGTTAATTTTGATAGAATAATTTATTAAGAATGATAAATTATGATAAATTGATAAATTATCAATTAAGAATCATAACTTTAGCTTTTTCGAAACAATAATTTTTTAATAAATTAATATAACTCAATGTTGATTTGCTTAATGTTAATAAAATACGTGCCTAAGAAATGTAAGTGAATAATCCTCTAAATCTTCATCAAATAAAATAAATTATTTTGATCACAGTTGCTTTCCATTAAAATCAAATAACAAGAAATATTTATTTAATAAATAATATCACGAAACTGTTTAATTAAAAGAAATTAATTTTTTAGCATGCAGTAGGTCTAGAGAGATGAATCTCCATTAGAGCTTATCGAGAAAAAAGTTGTTTGCGCAAAGTTCTATTAGCAAACGAAAATCTTCTTTCGAGCCTTCTTTGGTGAATCAACAACACTCTCCTAAAGTTACATAAAAAAAATTCCTTCTGACTCCGCATCAGATTATCAGATATAGGTAGTAAAAATGGAAAAAATGAAGCACTTCTTGAAAAGTAAAAAATTTTTCTCCGAGATTTCAATTATCAATAAAAATAGTTCAATGTAAGTCGATTTATAGCGATAATTCCAGTAAAATATTTTTTTTTACTTTTAACGACTAGAAATGATTTAAAAGTAATATATTGCTTTTTATTTGTCAATAAAATTAATTTTTGGTTCATAAATTATCAGAAAAAATATTTCAAAGCAATTGGATTTGTATTTACATATTAGTAAAAAATATTTTAATAATTTTTTCCTATGTAGGTTTTTAATCAGCACTGTTAAAGATTTTTGCAAAATTAATATACTTTTAATATATACATTTTGTAAATTCATTTACATATGGGACGTTCTTTTACAAGCAGAACAGAGAATTGATGGACCCATTTTTGATCTAGCTAAAACTTTTTTAAGGGTTCTTTATGGTAAAAGAAAGATACGTATTCGAGGGTTTCTTTTTGGGAAAATAGAAAGGATTAAAAATTTGACAATTTGGTGATTTTTAGCTTGAAGACTATTTTTTAAAAATTCATAACTCCAGTTCTGTTTAAGCTAGAGACTTTATTTTTTTTTTCATTTTATAGGCAAAAAAACCAGCTTTAATAAAAAAAAATACTTCAAAGAACAAATATTAACAAATTCAAATTTTCGTATTGACGTCATACATTGGAATGTACCCTTCATAATCGCCTACAGGTCGTATTTCTTAACTGAATCTTTTTTTGTGAAATGCGCAGCATAAAATTTTGAAGAAAAAAGTGGATTTAGATTTTTTAATTTTTTCCACAGAACAACAATATATAAACAAATATAGTGACAAAATTGGCCATTTCAAATTTCTGAATTTTTATCTCAAGAAAAACTATAGATAAAAACTCACTATCAGCCAGAATTATTCCCTTTGCATTCATAGAACAGAATTAAATGGAAAAATATTTAACTTAATTATTATAAAAACTTTTACAAACAAATTCCTATGAGTGTTCTTTTTTCATAGAAAAAATTTTTTTCTTGACGCGAATTGCAAATATTTTTCATAAGAGTCATATTTTGTAACAAAAAGTTAGTATTAATTAATAATTATCATTTTCATAAACATTTTTAGAAACAAATTCTTTCTAATTGAGATTTTCTCGATTTTTAAATTGATTTTTCTGACCGAAAGTGATGCACAATCCTTTTTAGAGCCATTTATATACTTCAAGTTTTATAAATAAACAATATAAAATGTTAATAACAATTTAGTTAAACAATTTCCCCAATCGGTCGTTTAATTGTGGAAAAAAATGGGATATTCATAAATTATTGAACACGCGCACGTATTTTTATCTCTATCTACTAAGTCCTTTATGACGGTTAAAATTCAAATGTACACCCTGTACTCAGGTATTGGGGTTTTACTCCCACTCTTTAAATTTTTGTAACTAGGTACGTCTTTGACACCTCTTCGACTAAAAACTAAAGACAGATCTTTTCGAACCTTCGAATCATTCACACCTCTGTTCCAATCACAAATAAACACAAAGTTCTAAAAACACGAATTCTACATTCATTTAAAAACATTAAAGAATATTCATATATCGGATTAGTTTTCGATATATGGTACCTTCACCACGGTACAATTATTATAATAATTAATTGGGGAGACATTTATTGTGATGACAAACCAACGAAATTAAGTAATAAATAATTTACAAGATTGTTATAAACAATAAAAACACTAAAATTGATCATTTTCATACAGTTTATTTATTTATTTTTTAAATTGGTCTTTTTAAATAATTTAAAATTAAATAAAATACGATACGTTTCGATTCTTTGTAAAAGTATGTACGATTGGCTAAGTTTTGCAATAAAACAAAAGGTTGAGTTCGAATGGTATCTATTAGTTTGATTCAAAAATATAATTTTAACCTATGAATTACGATTGGTATGAGCAAGTTAAATAGAAAAAAACTACCTTTAAACAAATTTTTTAATCTGGCAGTATATTTTTATTACTTTTAATTTTCTTATTTTCAGAGAGTTATTTAAGTTTGAGGTTATGTTTTCAAAATTCTTAATTTACACAAAAAACACCCAATTGCTCTAAATTCTTCTCTTCTAACAGCTCATCATGCTGTAAGCGTTCTAGCAAAACGGCCAAATCACCAACAGGTTCAATTAATGTTTGAAGTAGGAAAGGCATTTTGTTCATTTTTTTTACTTTTTCAAAACTCAAAACTTTATTTTCTGGAAATGAAAAACAAGAAATGATAAAAGCAAATTTATGCGTTAAAAGTTTCATACGAATAGAATAAATTCTTGCAACCCAGAAATATGATAATTCACACACATCTTACGGAAAATGCATGAAAAAGTACTGAGATTCAAAATGTACTTACTTTCAAATGATTTGATGTAGGAGCCGAGGTTTAATTCTTCCAAAAGATCTGAAAGCGTCGATTCTATCTTGACGATCTTGACACTTTTTGGAAAATGCGACGCGAGACAGGTTAGGTTATTACACTTCACTGGCAGCGCATGCGCAAGTGCTGTTTAAAAGAGAGTATCCTCTCTTTTTTAAAAGATTATTCTCAATCTGAGAATAAATTGCAAAAGTAGTCGTTTAGTCATCCGTAGTTTTGAAAATAGCAGAAAATAATCTAATTCCTAGAGGAATATGCTCATTTTTAGAGGAAAATGTTAGAGGATTCCACAAAAGGAATATTCCTCTTAAACGAAGAAATTATTTATCTCGGTGCGGTAATAAGCTAACAGTGATTGCAAACTTTTTAATCCCTTCTATTTTCCAAAAAAAAAAAAAAAATCCTCGAATACGTATCTTTCTTTTTCTATAAACAACCCGTAAAAAAAGTTTTAGCTCAATCAAAAATGGGTCGGTCAATTCTCTGTTCGATTTGTAAAAGAACAAGTTTGAATTTAATGAGAAAAACCATTAAAAAACCCATAAAATCATGGTTTTTGGTGATTATCTCAGCTAATATGCAAAATTAAAAAATATGTTTCCAACAAAAGTTATAGATCTCATCGAAATACACATTTTTTGTCTGAAAAATTTTTTTCTGCGAATGATAGTTTTCGAGAAAATCAAATATATCGATTTTTATTTATAAAAAATCCCATATACCATGGCCCTTCACATTCTAAATGGAAATAAATGTAAAAGAAAATTATTAGAAAGAGAATGGCAAAGGAAAATGGCAAAGGGAATGGTAAAAACAAATGGCAGTGAAAATGGAAAAGATAATGGCAAAAGAAATGGTAAAGGCAAATGGAAAATGGAATGGTGAAAAGAATGGTAAAGGGAATGGCAAAGGGAATCCTAAAGGGAACGATAAAAGGAAATGGCAAATGGGATGCTAAAGGGAATGGTAAAGGGTGAGAAGCGTAAGTATATATAGGTTCCAAACGAAAACGAATGGAGATATTATTATAATCTTTGTATCATTGATTTTCTCAAAAACTATCACTCGCAGAAAAAAATGTTTCATACAAAAAATGTGTATTTCGATGAGATCTATAACTTTTGTTGGAAACATATTTTTTAAATTTGCATATTAGCTAATATAATCACAAAAAACATGATTTTATGGGGTTTTATGGTTTTTCTGATTAAATTAAAATTTGCGCCAACTTTTACTATCATTTTCGTAATCTGCGTATCAAAATACATAAGTATGCGAAGTTTCAAGAAAATTAAGAATAACCACTATTCGGAACTTCACCCAATAAGATATATTAATATTAATATAAAGTATATTAATTTTAATACGGTTGTATATTAATTCTATATATATATCTATATATATTCTATATTGACTTTACTCACAGTATATTAAATTTTGATCAGTTTCTTTAAACAGTGGGTGTTTTACATAATTATTAATTGTTATTCATTGGGTTTCATTGCTATTAGAACTTCGCCCAATATCAACTTTTTTTTCAATACACACTAAAAATTTTGCAATATATTTTCTTAAAATTTCAATTTATTTCCTTTCAGACTATACCTTTCCTAACTGACTTACCCCATTATAACTTTTAATGATACAAATCTACCCTGCCATATACATCTGCGCCTACATCCATAGTACTGGTGTTCTTCTGTTCCAGTTTGGTTTTGAAATTTAGGTCCCAGAGTGACTCTGGAATTTATTTCTATAACCTTCTAAAATCTCGGACCCGACCCAACATAAATGTTATTATACAATCTCTACAATACCGACAATCGTTCTCGTGCTTCAATTTGGTTTTGGAAAGTGGATCCGAGAATGCTTTTTCAATAAATTCCCTGAAATAGGGTGCCATTAAAGAATTAAAATTGTTGTAAAAATATGCTGTGCATCTTAAAGATTGTAATTCTAATAGCTGTAATAAAAAAATTAGGTTTATATTCAAAATAAAAGGAAAATCGCAGGATAAATATGTGGCCCAAGTTTATAAAAAAAAAAAACGAGAATAAAGTGCAGAGAAGTCCGGTTTTATGAAAAATTGACATTTTTGGTTTTAAGGGTAGTTTTAAAGGCAATGTAGGGGTGCGTTAGGGGTGTCAAACCCATATGTGTAGTACATGAAATTTTTTATTGGATAGTCCTTTATAAGCCTCTATAAACTCCCGTAACAGTTTTCGAAACCCCGAAAGCTAATTCCAAAATCTCCAAAAAGTGATTTTTCCCCATGTAATTTACATGGGAAACTTCAAGTCAAAACCGGCACGTGTTAAAATCAAAATTAAAAAAAAAATAATACCTTTCTTTTTTCAGATTTCGAAATAAATTGGGGGGATCGAGACTCTACAAAAAAAAAGTCTTTTTGAATTATCCTAATGTACACGGCCACGGATAAAACAACGAAGATGAGTCGTCCAGATCGCACAGACATTCTGAACAAGATGGTAACCTTATTCGAATCCCCATCCATAGGAACTGGCGATTTTCAAATTTTAACCCAAAGACTTAAAAAACACTTCTCTCCACCTTAATATATTTTAATCGGCAGGTTGATTTTCATTCTGATTATTTTCCGGACGTCTGGAGACCATCGAAAGGTCTACTAATACTAATATAATAATATAACTAATAATTAGTTACTTTTTCAGAAAAAAGAAACTTAAGTATCGTTACCTTTTTCGTTACTTTCATATTTTATAAATACAAGAACGAACGCGCGCTCTGCGCGCGAATTTATCTTCTTTTTAAATATTATATAATTTATTATATTTTGTTTTCTCTAATCTCTTAAAATTTATGTTAAACTTCGTGAAAGTCACTAAAAATTCCAAGAACCCTTTGAAAATCTGTGAATTCGCTTAAAATTTGTGAACATCTCTTAAAATTTTCAGAATCTTCTTGAGATTATTTTAAATTCAATAATAACAATTCAAATCCCTTTTATATCCTTTAAAATCCATTACAAGTATTTGAAATATCTTCAAATTCCATGAAATTCTTTAAAATTCTCACAAAATCATTTAAATAGCAGGAACATTCCTCGAAATCACTTAAAATTATTAGCAATCTCATAAAATTTCTTAAAATTTCAGGATAATATTTCAAACTCCTTAAAACTGCATAAAACTCTTCCAAAGCTTTTAAATAAATCCCTTAAAATTTCATGAAATCTCTAAAAATTTCTAGCAATATCTGTTATAATTTTTATTACATATATAATAAGCATAATAATAATATATATAATATTTATAATAATAATAATAATAATATTCTCGATAATACATATTTTAAAAGTCATAAAAGTACCTTGAAGTTCGATAGAAATTTGATCAAATTCGTCAATAATTATAAAAATTCCCAGAAACTTCTTGAAATTCTTTAAAACTCTAGGATAACAATTAAAATCCCATTATCTCTCTTGAAATCTTTAAAAATTCAATAAAATTTCCCTTAAAATTCCTATTCTTTTCAATGTATTTCGAGTTTAGACTCATGACAAAATAATTATTAACGAAACCAAATTCAAAATTTCAAATTCAATTTTCGCGGAATTTACGATTCGGCAAGTATCGATTATCGAAAATCACTATCGATACTTAGACGACGAATCAGGAATGCGGAATCGGCGTTACGATATTTCGACTTCGATTCAATCATCTTTTTAGAATAGATTAGAAATATATCATAAGGAAAATAATAATAATCAAGG
Source organism: Synergus japonicus (assembly GCA_900474275.1). Lineage (NCBI taxonomy): Eukaryota > Metazoa > Arthropoda > Insecta > Hymenoptera > Cynipidae > Synergus > Synergus japonicus. The sequence continues at coordinate 10,527 of UCOH01009943.1, forward strand.
CTTATTTCTATCTATATTCTTTGTTTATTCTTAACATTAATAATTGTTCATAAGTTTGGTGAGAAACATAGTGGGAGACACCTCCTCGTCAACCTAACTGAAATGTTTACATTTCGAAGGCGTTAACTTAAACGGTGATTCAGTGTACCTGAAATTTATGTCCCCTGTAACTGACTCATCTTGGAAGTAAACTTGAGTCTGTACAGTTTAGAATTGCTTTAAAACTGATCATTGTTAATCTGCTCTAATTTGGTTTCGGAAACTTGTCTAAGAAATCTTGCAAATAAATTCCTCAACTTAAGTGCCATAAGAAAGTATCACCTTGCTGTAAACCTGCAGCTGTACATCTTAGAGGTAACCCTAATAACTTCAAAGCAGAAGATTGTATGGCAATATATTTACATGAATAAATCTCCAGCTATATGCCGACCCTGTACAAAAATGGAAAGGACAACAATAAATTTTTCAAACCACTTCTGACGCACCGATACCTGAAAAGCTTATGCTCGTTAGGTTTCTGTGTTTGTAAAGTGGATTTAGTAGGGAAGGTCTGTGAAAGTTAAGATCCCAGAATTGAGATGGTAAAACGTAATTATTATTTTTTTCACTGACCATAAAGCCATAAAACTTAGAAATCCAGGAAGGAAGATAAAGTGAAAAAATGCTACCCATGAAAGTACTTAAGAGCCTTAAGATGAATTTTTTCATGTAATACTAATCTTTACGGTAGTAGGGACTTCTCAGTCCTTGAATAGTATTATAGGCATTATAAGATACTTAAATAGTATTATCCATTATTTGTTTCGCATATGCATTTAAATTGGTAGATATTATTATAAACAATTTTTCATCAAATTATTATTTTAAAAACTGAATATTATGGTTTTATAATAATCAAGAAATACTTGTTAACTATCGTTTTATTTAAGAAAACAGTCGTGATCGATCTAAACACGTCGTTACATATAATTTAGAACTGAACTGAGCGTCACCGCTCACATTAATAAACAGTAGTAGTATTTAAGTTTAAGATGGCGCTAGAGTCAAAGGCGCTAAAGTTTAAATATTTCAACACTCCCTCCCGAATTTGACTCTATTATCCAAACTTACTCGTCAAACGGTCGTATATTATAACTTTAATCAAACTTTTCAGCCGGTCCATCCTAAATCCAGCTTTACTTTGTAGATTTCCTGAAACCTGATTCAAAATCTATTAACAATAATCTGTGATACCAAGATAAATCAGAGAATACATTATTCTTATCAATTTCTATTCAAGATCAGTCGTAATTTCAAATTTTATCTCGTAGTAGAGTATGTGTTTCGAAGCAAAGTGGTTTTGTCATTATATCAGTCCATTGGTTCTTTGTGGAAATCCATTCTATAATGACTCGCCCAAACTTAACACATTCTTTAACATAGTCCTGGTGTATTCCTGTTGTCATATGTCTAAGTCTATTTCCTCCACTAGTACTTGCACAGAAGGTTGTCGATTTGTTATCACATCGAAGTATAGCAGGAAGAAAAACATCGTCAGTAATACGCATAAGAGATTTATTAATTGCAATTACCTCCTGACAAGCTTGGCTCATTGCCACGTATTCAGCTTCACACGTACAAAGTGCAACATAACTCTGTTTATTTGCACGCCAAGAGATTGTATCTCCAAAAAGTCGGATTAAAAAGCCACAGGTAGAAATCGACGATTTGCAATCGGCAAAACTAGCATCAGAATATGCCATCAAATCGTTCCGTCGTCCTAGGTATTTTAAACCAATCGTTTTTGTACCCTTTAAGTATCTAAAGATTCTCTTGACCATGTTCCACTCGTTTTCAGTTGCGTTAATTTGGTGTCTACTCACAACATTTACTTCTTCACGCTGTCTACGTTCACGATTATTCATGACTTCTCGTGTTATCATGGGGGTGTTTCGTGAATATTCATCGTTAAAGCCAAACTTCGTCAATATTTTATCAATATAAATCTCCTGAGTAATTGTCATAACTCTCCTTTTCCTATTTCTTTGAATATTCATACCAAGATAATTCTTTGGTTCTCCTAAGTTAGTCATTTCAAAAGAGTTCATTAATTTAGTCTTTACTTCAAGTAATTTTTCACTGTCGTTACTTGCTAATAATATATCGTCAACATAAATGAGTAAAATGACTTTGGAATTTCCCAAACTCCATGTGAATACACAAGGATCATAATCGTCATTTACTAAACCCGCAGAATTTGCAACTTCAGTAAATTTCTGGTTCCATCGTTTAGGACTGATTCTTAAACCATAAATAGCTTTCTGAAGTTTGCAAACCTTGGACTGTCTGTTCTTTTGTCATATCCATTCCATCCGGAATTTCTATGTAGATATCGTTTTCTAATGTCCCATTAAGGAAAGCAGTCTTGACATCTAATTGATAGACGTCCATATTGTGGAAATTTATCAATGCAAGAACCGTCCGTACTAATGTTAAACGAGAGACTGGTGCGTATATTTCTTTTAAATCATACAGATTTGAATCCTTGAATCCTCTTATTACCAATCTCGCTTTGTATTTAATTTTTCCATTTTTGTCAGTCTTTTATTTAAATAGCCATCTTGAATCTATTATATTTGGCCATTTACCATTTTTGCCTACCTTTGGGCGATCTACCACAAACCAAACTTCGTTTTTCGCTAGTGATTCAAACTCCTCGTTAATAGCATTTAACCATTCGTTTTTATCTTTTGATTGTATGGCATGTTTAAATGTTTGTGGATCGTTATTGATTTCAGCATGAAAACAACCCAAAATGTCATCTTCCACGTTATTTTTTGTTTGTATGAATTCTTCCTCAATTGAAGGAAATTCATATTCTTTTTGAGCAGTCGTTACATTCATCACATTTGAGAAACTGGAGTCAAAGATTTTTCGACTTCGAGTAGCATAGGGCTCTCGTGTCATCGGCTTTACTTCTTTTGGCTTCTTAATAGTTTTATCAATATTTTCTCCCTCCGTTTCTAAATGTCGTTTTGGGGTTCTACCTCGTTTTCTTTTTTGTTCTCCCTCCGTTTCTAAAATCTCACTGTCGTTCTTTTCAGTATCAATTTTGTCGTTATCTTCAAAACATATTTGATCTTTGTTTGTCAACTGGAGTTCTTCTGGAATAGGCCAATTTTGAATCGAATCGTTTATAAATTTATCTCCATATACAATTTTTTCGTTGAATCTAACGTTTCTAGATTCAAAGAACTTTCCGGATTCAGGATTCAGAAATATATACCCAGATTGAGTGTAACCGACCAACACACCTCGTACTGCTCGTGCTGAGAATTTGGAGTCCGGCTTTCTGGTAATAGACCAGTAAGCTAAGCAACCAAATTTTTTAATCTGGTTTACATCTTAATGAAAATCTGGTGCAAAGATTTCTAGAGGGGCTTTGAAATCAATCGATCTATGAGGGGTTCGATTATATACATACACTGCTGCTCCTAAAGCCAAATCCCACATATTAGTTGGAAGTTTTCAATCAAACATAATAGCTCTGATATTTTTTTGTGTCGTTTGATTAAACCTCTCAGAAACTCCGTTATGCTGTGGGGTATCAGGACGAGCAGGTTGTTTTTCAATCCCTTCGCGAATTAACACTTCGTTAGTATATCCTCCCATGTATTTTGTTCCTTGATCGGATCTCAGATAACAGATTTTCTCGTTTTTACCTAGCAAATTTCGCGAATTCTTGATAAACCGTTCAAGACAATGGCCAGTTTCATCTTTTGTTTTCATTGGATACGCTAGGGACAACCTCGAAAAATCATCGATAAATACAGAAATGTATTTATGACCATGTGGATACGTGGGTGGGGAGATCTTACCCATTACATCAGAGTGTATAATTTGTAACAGTCGTGAAGCTCTTGTACGTTCGTTTTGGAATGGTAATTTTGTCAACTTAGTTAACGCGCATATTTCGCATTCGAGTATACTGTCATCAAAAACTACAGACTGCAAATCTTTATTATCTTTCCATATGCTTTGTAACTTATGTAAATAACCGACTGATGCATGATCCATACGAACATGCCAAAGCATTGCTTTATTTATTTTGACAAATTCACTATATGACTTAGTGAATGGAGAATTATTTTCAAGCAAATCAACCATTGGCAATTCGTCCAAATTAGTTATTTTTCTTTTAGCAATCAATATATCAAAATCCGAAAATTCATAATTATCTACCGTATTATTTTCAATCGTAACTGCTGCAGACTCTTTATTTAAAGTGTTATCTACATTGCTATCACCCGATTTTAAATTACTATTTCCACTACTTTCGTTATTATTATTTGAACAAACATTATTTTTATCTTTATCCTCGACTGTCGTTTCCTTTGAATTGGTAGTATTGGACTCGTTATTTAGACTTGAATCTTGTTCAACTGAATTCGTATCAAAAGCAACTGCATCAATTGAATTAGATTGACTTTCTGAGTTTTTATTTATTTGGAACTCAATTAACCAATAAGGTTTATCATAAATACCTTTAGCAAGAACTTCATTTGTTTTAGGATCGAAAATGTTTATGTGCTTGTCATCTAAATATGCTGAATAACCCGCTTCAGCAAAGTGTCGTAATGAAAGTAAATTTTCCGAGAGCGATTCTGAATAAATAGTGTTATATAATTTAAATGTTTTTCTACAATCTGTGTTTGAGATTAAGCTAACCGTGCATTTGCATTCAGCAATTAAATCGGCTTTACTATTTTTATTGGCACATTTAATCACACCGGATTTTATTTTTTCAAAAGAATTAAAGATTTCTTGTGAATTCGTAAGGTGCTCGCTTGCACCTGAATCCACAATAAATGACACATATTTAGTCTTTTTATGATCAATTTCAGTCGTAAAAATCTCATCGTTCTCGACAACATGCGGACAACCAGTGGATGGAAATGACTGTTTTAGACTATCAGATTGACATTTAGAACATAATACTGATGTAGCTGTATTTGCTGCACACTTACCATCGTCATTATCGTGCTTGTAATCCGCAAAGTGAATTTTCGGGGTTTCACTTGTTCCTGTTCTAGATTCTCTGTACTGATTCTGTTGGTTGTCTTTCTTATATTTATTTTTAAACTTACTGTCGTTTTTGTTTTTGAACTCTTGTTTGTCGCGTAATTGTTTGAAAGATTGTGAGGTGCGGTTGCCTCTATTCCATTTAGCTTTAAAGGGACGTTTGTTATTTGCATGTAATTGACTGTCGTATCTATCGTTTCTGTTATTATTAGGATAACGTTTACCTCTGTAACCACCTCTGCCTGACATATTTCCATGTCTGGACACTCGTTGTGGACATTCATATGCTTTGTGTAATGT
>UCOH01009944.1:0-30077 GCA_900474275.1 Synergus japonicus
AATTTACGCGGAATTTACAGTTCAGCAAGTATCGATTGTTGAAAATCACTATCGATACTTACAGGACGAATCAGAAGTACGGAATAGGCGTTACGATATTTCGACTTCGACTCAATCATCTTTTTAGAATAGATAAATAAATTCATATAGAATTTCTCATTCAAAAAAAGTGTTTTTCTGAATTAGTGATTTAATAAAGAAAATTGATGATTTGAATGCAGCAAAGATCATTTTTTAGAAGTGCATATTTTTCCATAGTGTCATAACTGAAAAACTGTTAAAAGTCTTTTCAAAATAATTCAAGCAGTTAATGAACTTCTAAAAACGATTGTTACTAGGGTATTATTATTATTATTATTGTTATTACACTTTAAAAATACTCTATTGATAGGGAAATTACGTTCCTTTTAAAATGTGTCCTTTGAAATAAAGCAGATTTCTTTTATCTGTCAAAGAAATCGCTTCACTTTCAAAAAATGCATCTGTTATGTTGCAAAACAAAAATATTTTTACCGATAAACAATTTCTTTTGTCATTGTTCTAGTTTTAGTATCCCCATCAAAGGAAATATTTTGACAGTTGAAGGATAGCATTTGAAAAGAAAATCCTTTAAATATTAAAGCATTTCTTCTCATATCTATTTTGAATAGAAAATTCTTTAACAGTAAAAGGACTCGTTTAACAGTCAATAGACTGTCTTCAGAACGTGGACTACTTTTGTTATAAATATAAGTATCTATTTATTGTTCGATAGAAAATTAGTTATTTAGATGTAAACATTTTATAATCTAAGTAATTTCAACCAAAACCACTCTCTCTTTTACAATCAAAACAAGTGTATAATCAAATCCCTTTCCTCCTTCCAATCAAAACCCATTTCCACTTTCCAATTCAAACATGCTTTCAGCTTTCAGCTTTCAGCAAGCCACACTTCCGTTCCCCTTTCCGCAACCAATTTACCCTCCTGATGAAATACATTTTAAAGAAGATACTATTGATAAATAAGACGATAAACAGAGGTCAATAATAAAAAATTCATTTAATTTGCAGTGAGTATGGTGTCAATGGGATTCGCGGCATCCGAAATTTGGACATCACCAGCCCTTCCTTATCTAAAAAGCAATAACAGTTCAAAATTCACCATAAACCAAAACCAAGCATCCTGGGTAGCATCAATACACAACATAGGAACACTTCTTGGATATCTTCTCTACCCTTTATTGGTTGAACGTATAGGTCGCAAATCTACACTGCTAATATTCTCCATACCACAAATTTTTTCATGGGCAATGATATATTTTGCAAATAATATTATCATGCTCTATCTAGCAAGAATTATCGGTGGAATGGGTTATGCTGGAGCGTTTAGCGTACAAGTAATGTACATAAGTGAAATTGCAGATAAAAATAACAGAGGGTTTTTAATATTTATCTCAAGAATGTTCAACGGCATAGGATCACTTATTGTTTACATAGCTGCAGCTTTCCTTTCATACGAAAATATGAATCTTGTAATACTATCTTTCCCAATTATATTCTTTCTCACTTTCATCTTCATGCCAGAATCTCCGTATTATTACTTAAAAAATAATCAGGAAATGGAAGCTTTGACTAGTTTACGCAAATTTCAAGGGATCGAAAATTCAGAAAAAATACAATTTCAAATTAAGCGAATGAAAGATGCCATAATTGATGAAGAGAAGAATAAGAAAATTACTTTGAAAATATTATTTCAGGATAAACGGCAACGCAAAGCTTTCGTTATTGTTGCAATTATTTTAGGATGTTTAATTTTTTCTGGAATAAGAGTTTTTAGTGCATTTACTCAAGAAATTCTTAGTTTCAGTAATTTTTCGTTAGCGCCGCAATATTCTGCCATTATATTAACACTAGTAGTAATTCTTGCTTCTATGCCAACTGCTCCTTTACTTGATCTCGTTGGTAGAAGAATAATGATTTTATCTTCTGGCATTATATGTGCCTTAAGTTTGATTTTAGCAGGTTTATTCTTTTTTCTAAAATATTATCTCCAAGTGAATAATATATCTTCATTTTCCTGGATTCCTCTAGGAACCTTGATTGTATTCGAAATTGCTTGTACAGCAGGAATATTTCCTACATCGAGTGTCATTTCTGGCGAACTTTTTTCAAATCAAGTGAAAAGTACTGCATTATCTTTATTGTACATAACAAAGGAAATCTTGACCTTTCTCATGAAATTAAGCTATGAGATGCTAATTAGTACCTTTGGAATTTATGGCGTTTTTTGGACTTACGCGGTCTTATGCTTTTCGGTTTCACTTACTGGCTTTATTATCATGCCTGAAACTAAGGGAAAAACTTTACTGGAAATTCAAGATTTACTGGACTGAGAGAAATTACTTTAAGTTTCATATAGCTATATATATAGCTAAATTTACCTATCTCTTTTCTCTCTTTTATGTATAATTTTAAAAGTGTAATCATTGTTCAGATAAGAAATCATTTTCAAATACGTTCTTGACAAACTAAGATTGATTTCTCTCTAAGAAAATCTGCCTTCCATTATTTTTATATGTTATATTTTATGAAACTTCATATTTCTTTTAAGTCTGTTACTTTATAAACTATTGATATAAACATTTATAGATAGATAATATACATAATGTGGATAGATTTATAATTTATAACATTAGAGATTTATCTTCTTATTTCTGATTGTAATATAACGTTTCTTCCTTTCTCTTCCTTAACAAAGTTATCAGTTTATCAGTTTTCAAAATTCAAGTACTCATAACTTTGTCAAATATTTTCCTCATATAAAATCAGTAAAAAAATATACCCGCGAGGCAAAGTGCCACATACAGAGTAAGAACGTTTATATATTGTATAAACTAAATAAGTACATACCTGAATATTTCGACTTTCGACTCAATTATCCTTTTAGAATAGGATTTTTCTTATGTTCTTCCTTATTAATAAAAAAATATTCGTTTTTTAGTATTTTAAGTAATTTTGTAAAAAAAAAAACCAGGTAGTGCTCTTATTTATTCATAAACGATGGACTGTTAATGAAATCTTCTGAAAACTTTTGAAATCTTTCAAAATCTTTAGATAATTAAAAAATATTTTTTAAATATCTTCAAGCAAGTCTTCAAGTCTTTTGAAATTGTTTGAAATATTTAAAATCTATTAAAATTCCATAAAGTCCAGTAAAAGACATTTAAAGAATCGTTTGATATCTCAAAATTACTCAAAATTTCTTGAAATCATCTGAAAGCTCTTGAAATATTTTTAAATCCCTTGATATCTGTTGAATTCCTCTTTGAAAATTTTAGAAACCTCTTACATACTATATATTAAAATTTCGTCAAATCTTTTGAAACTCATTAAAATTCCTTAAAATTATTAAAATGTCTATAAAAGCTCTTTAAACTCCTGGAAAATTTCAAATATTCCATTTATTGTAAATAATAACCATGACTTTAATCGTCCAGAAAGATCTTTTTTTGATATCTCGAACCTTGAACCTTTTTCCGAAGAAACGAGTTTCTCGTTCGAATTGGGAATGTCTCTTAAATTGCCTTGGATGCTAATTCAAGTCCAGCATAAAAAAATGTATTTAAAAAAAATCTTGTGCGTGATAATAAATGAATATTAATAAGTTGATGTGTTGATCTTACGAGAATGGAATTTTGAAATGTTTACAATTTCAATTCTTACAGTACTTATCGTCGTTAAAAAAGGTAAAAAAGTGATTTAACAAAAATAAAAATAGTTGAGAAAAAGATGACAAAAACATTAAACAAATTTAAACTAATAGAACAAAGATACTTAAAAATGCGACTGAAAGCAAAAAAAAATACCATCATCTCCAATTCAAACCAAAATTTAGGAGACCTAAAATTCAAGGTGAATTCAATAAAATTCAAGGTCAATTCAAAAAAATTTAAGGCGAATTAAAGAGAATTGAAGAGATATCAAAATATTTAAAAAGATTGTAAGTAATTTTTATAATTGACTTAAAAAAAATTTCAAGATATTTCAAGAGGTTTCAAGATTTTTAAGAAATTTTAAGGAATTTTTAGATAATTTAAAATATTTTCAGGATTTTCGTAAAATTTCAAAACAACTTTAATGTTTTTAAAGAATTTAAAAATATTAAATGTAAATGAAAGTATATTTCAAGAAAATTCAAAGGATTTTAAGCGATTTGAAACAATTTCAAAATATTTCTCAAAATTGCAAGTTTTAAATAAAAATATTCAAAATTTAATCTTTAAGAGATTGTCCTTCCATGATATTTTAATTATCTGAAACAGTCTTTTCAAACCAAAAATGACCGAAATTTCCCTATTATTCCGTGATGAATAATTTTCCATATTTTTCAACTTTATCAAATGAAAAAGATGAAAAGATAGAAAAGATAAATAGGCGACTGAAATTAGGAACATCTCAAATTTTCAAAGGATTCTGAAATCTGAAGAAGATTTACGTAATTCTGGACAGTTTAAGAAATTCTAAAAGTTCTTCCGTTCTCTCTTTTTAAACAATACATTTTTAAAAAGACTTACCTCCGCTGCCATAAAGGCAAAAGTGTTGAAGGACACGAAGAAAAATGCTGCAGCCGTGCAAAGTAGAAGCATAAACCAGGAAAGTGCTAAAATTGCTGCCAAAAGTCCCAATAATCGGGCGTGACTCCATCCTGGTGTCGTTGGCGAAAAGGAAAGCTGCAAAAAGAATTATTATTAGTTAACTATCAAATATGAATACCAGCTTAGCAATTTGCATCTAGAATTAATTTTTTCTTGAAATGGAGCAATAATTAAACGAGAGTTTAATAACTGGCTATAATTATACAATCCTACATGCTTTTCCTGACTCAACGAGAAGAATAATTTTCCAGCTTAAAAAAAATTTTCTTTTTTTTTCATTTAAACATCTATTTAGAATATGTACTTAGTCGAATGAAATAGATCCAAGAATGCGTTTATTAACTAATTATTCAAGTCTCATGGTTATTATTGGAATCCTTGTAAATTAAAAAATTCTGCTTTTCAGCACTCGAAGTTTCCCGCAATTTTCTAGAATATAATTCGGATATTAAGACCATGTATCAATTATCCAATCCCTACTCTACCGGTATTTTTTCCTTGCATTGACATTTCTACATTTATAGGGATATCAAGTTGAAAATTTATAAAATTAAAGTAAATCCACTAAGAGACGCTTATCTGGTCATAAATATTTAAATTTTATATTTTTTTATGCTCAAAAGTTAGAGCACTACCAATTTCACTAATTTATATACATAGCTCGGTGAGGAACCTGGAAACTTAAAGTGCTTTTAGTCGAGTACAAGAGATCTAAAAATAGAATTGTAAACAGTGTGCAACTCTAAAGAATATGAAATATTCATTTCGGAAAAGCTATTTGAAAACTTCAGGGGTTCAGAAATTAAAACGAGTTTCCTGCACGTGATGAATGATTAATAAAAAATTCATTGAGTGATTCTATTCTGTAGCAAATTTGATCAACTTCATTTGTAACAAATTCAAAAACGAATTTTTAGTTGCAAAAATTAAATAGAGATTTTAAAATGAATTTAATGAAATTTGAAATTTTTTATAGGGATTTTAAAGAAAGGATTTGAAAAGATTTTTAGGAATTTTAAGGAATCGCGTGGAACCTTCAGATATCGAATTTAAAATAATTCAACAGAATTAAATTATTAATAAAAATAAATTCAAGGTGAACATGAAGAAATTCAAGTTGAATTAAAAATAATTTCAAGGTGAATTTAAAGGGATTTAAGTTCTATTCTAAAGAATTCAAGATTATTTCACCATTAAAGAATTTAAAATAATTAAAAACAAATCAATAGAGTTTAGGAAAAAGTGAAATCTTGAATTTCTGAAATTATTAATAATTAACCCCTCAGTAAAATCTCTTTTTTATCAATCTTGTAAGTACTCAAAATTTGTTATAATGCAGTTATTTTGCGTGTAGAATAAGCGGATAAGAATAGAAATTCATTATTTTTGCACAACACGTTCAAAGCAGTTCAACTTGAATGTGTGAGGTATGACTTTTCTGCCTTTAGCTGGTAACCTCATTATTTTTATTGGATTAGGCATGAGTCTAACAAGATTCAACCGCTTACTGAATCGATTAATTTGATTATGCAACAAAATTTTTTAGTTTGGTCCTCTATTTATATTTTTAAATTCTTTGTGAAAGAAATTGTAAACAGTATATGTATAAATATCGGCACAAGGTAAATAAAAAGAAGCACTTTCAATTTAAGTGAAATTTTTCCAATAGAGATTTAAAACGTAAGAGGAAATTAAAAATAAATGAATTGAAAATCGAAATTCGTAGGTCCGCAAAAGTTGTTGCAATTCAGATGGGTGAAGAGTGAAGAAGTCTGTAATTTAAATACTTTTTGAGTAAAAATAAAAAGATTTAATTTTGAATGTAATTTTGAATTCCTCGTTTTATGCAAAAGTATTAAGAATTGTAATTCTTTTCGCTCTAAAGGCATATTTTTATTTTAAAATAAAATACATCAACAGAGCGAAAAGATATTTAATTTGAATAATTGTTGAGTAAAACGTATAATTTAAGATTAAATTCTAGTTTAAAATAGAGACAAATTGTATGTGAAAAAGCGTGTGGAGACCATGGAAAATGGAAATTAAGGAGACAAATAGTACACTGCTTGTGGCTGCGTTGAAAAAAGTAGTCTATACAATATCATAGTCAAGGCTTCATTGAGAAACACTCGGGCGTATTTACTCAAGCGTGTAGGTGCAAGGAATAAATTTCACTAAGGTGTCAAGGACTCGTTGTTCCGTGTCTACTGCACTTTTCCATGTTACAAGTATATCAATCTCTTAAATAGTGACTCAATTTTTATGCTGTTTATTTGTTATTTTCAGTTATCGCCGTCGTCGACCATCCATAATATTAATTAGATAGATTAGATTTCATTTAATTGAAACTGATGCCAATTAGTCCAGTCCAAATATTATCCTCCTTCATTGTTTGAAAGCACTAGAAATGATAATAAAATACAATAATTTAACAAAATTACTTACATATTCAAATCGATCTTTGCAGAGCTGGCTAAGGAGGCTGAGAAAACCGAGAGCAGTGAACCAGGCACACCAGAGAACAACTTCGTCCATATATTGGACGTTAAGTACTCCAAAGACAAAAATAAATTTGTAGAAGACAAAATTCCAGAATTTGTCTTTCAGATGTTGTCTCTCGGAGGCTCGAAGTTCTCCAAAAACGAGCTTCTGAATGGATTTGCCGAGCAAAATTAGGACGCAATAGGCCATGTTGATCAGTGTCTATAAAAAATTTAAAAAATTAGCTTTTATAATAATAATTAAACTAATTTAAGGGTGTTGGATCCAAATTTTAATCTCTTGAAGCTCTTTAAGATGACTTTAAAATCTTTGGAATTCTTTTAAAATCCTTTGAAACACTTAAAAATATTTTTAAATTACTTGAAAATGTTGAAACTCTTTGGAATTTTTTTGGAATTCCTTTAAAATTCGTTAAAATCTGTAGGATTCAATATAACATTAATGGAGCAAAATGAGGAGATTGCATTTTGAATTTAGAATTTGATATTTGGACTCAACACCCTTAATTGTTTAGAAATTTATACAATAAATATAATTTTTCCTCCATTATTTTCACAAAATATTTAGTGGAGCTAATAAATTAAATTATTGACAATCGCGTGTCGCTCTTTCGGCACGTCACTAAATTTCAGTTACGTATTTGTTGGCAATATTTGGTAAGCGAAGTGCCAAAAATAATGACCTTGCGAGAGATTCGATTGAGGAATACGGAAGGACGGGAATCGTACCAGAAATATTCAGTCGCAAGGTCATTTCAATCTTTTTGCTCAATAAACGAAAATGATTCGATTGAATCCTTTGTTGAAAAATTAAAAAGAAATTGATTGTATTCTGTCAAAAATTAAAATTTTTGTTCAGTTACCATTTAAAATAACTTATGTATTCTATTTCCTGCGAGATTTCCTCTGCAGTTTAATTGAAACTTTCATTTACACAATCAATAATTACTATTCAATTTAATTATCATTAACAGAAGTAAATTGTATAGTTAATTATCAATTAATTATCAAACAGAAGTAAATTGTATAGTTTTAGTGAAAAATATTTATGTATTATTGTAGACGAAAAATTGGCGAAACTGAATACAATTTATTAATTGTTTAATTTTTTTTTTCTAAATGTTTATTTACTTAAGATTTTTTAAATTAAATGCTATGATGAAAAAAGTCTGTCATTCATAATTTGAAGGTCAATATCATAATTGAGGTACACGATGTTGGAAGTCACGTTTTTTTATTCTTGTTTTACTTTTGCAAGTTAAGATTACTAATTAAACGATTGTACCTTCCGTGATTAAATCACACTATCTTTTTTATTTCTACTTTTTTTGCCTTAAGGAGTGAATACGGACGTCGTTAAAAATCACTTCTCGTTAAGAAATAATGAGTATTTAATTCGATTCTTAATTAGGAGATGTGGAGGAAATTTCAGACTAAAAAATTCATTCATGTTTCTAGAAAGGAAAGCGTCTCAAATCAAAGGATTAAATTTTCGTTATACTTCTAATATCATAAGGATAAGAGTCTAAGAGGAAATTGAAAATTGATCAAATGAAAAATTGGTATTGAATATGCAAAAGCTAAAGACGTGTTTAATGAGCTCTGAATACTTATTACTTGCAGATTGATTACTTCATTCACATTCGTTTCAATGTGAATTTTTTTTTTGAGAGAGTGTCAGACAGTATCAATGTATGCCGGGGTAAAAGCACTTAATTTAAAAAAATAATGATAGATTGAATAATAGGTAATGAGAATAATTTTAAAAAGTTTTTTTAAATTATTTCTTATTTCAATTTGAATTTTTTCGAATATTAAGACTTTTATTTTCAATCGTTTTATGTATTATAATGTTATTAAAGTTAATAAAGTTTTATTATGAAGTAAAGTTGAATATAAAAGCGAAATTACTTTTTTTTTTAACTGCTTATAATTTATAATTCTGAATAATTTATAATTTTAAATGCGTCATCACAAGTCAATTTGAAAAGCTCTAATTAGGATCACTTATCTTAATGACAAGACAAATTATAAAATAATTGGTAATAATAATAACAACGACAACAACTACAACAACAATAATAATAATAATAATAATAATAATAATAATAACAATTCCGAGTTGAAAAAACAAAATAATTAAAAATCAAATTTAGATCTTGAATTTTTTCTTCGCGAAAATATAAATGGTTATTTACGAGTATATTTAACTGGAAAAATACTACAAAGGTAGGTAGGGAAATCCGAGGCAATTTATTTTCAGATTTCTTTTGATTATTATCTTGAATATGAGATGCGATTATAGTTTTAAGAGCACATTGAACACAATACGACGATCGTAACGCACATTCATTGTTCATGACATTATGCAATAAATTCCCATTAACATCACGCGATTCTAATTTAGAAATACGTCCGCGTAGAAAGTATTATGTACACGATTTTATTATTATTGCCCAATTTACCATGGATGAAGTTCTTACTTAATTAAAAAATGCGTCTGTATTCAAATTGACTTTATCAAACATGTAGAATTTGATCGGAATAGAATTGAAAATAAATAAATTCCATGTTTAAATAATAGTGAAATAGTCTCAGAAATAGAGAAATAAACTCCACAAATTACTTTGTCTTTTATAATATGAATGAGACTAATGTTATCGAAGGATTCTGGTGAAAAAATACTTTCAAAGCTTTTCTGTAATCTGCTTTCCCGCGTAGTGACTGTAATGATAATAATTTTCAACGTTTTATCTAGTGTCTTTCTTTGTTATAAACCAGGTCAGTAGGTAAAATGTCTTTAATACGAAGCTGAAATTCGTTGATAAGACGACAATTTTTATTCGCCCAGTGATATATCTTGTACCTAACACCTTCTCTAAAAAATTGAGTTTTGATTAAAGGCTTCATTTTGAAATTTTACATTTTGAACGCTTCAATTTGAAATAAATAAATAAATATGGGAATTTAAAGCTTATTCCGAATTTTCAAACGCATTTCCCAGAAATTTTCATTAAGAATTAAAAAAGTAGGTCAATGTTTCTTTAAAGCAAAATGATTAACTTCGCACATTTTTATTCTAATATTGCGCAATTTCTTTTTAGAAAATTATGTCATCTATTTCTGAATAAAAATCCGCTTGCGTAATTTTTAATTTTAGAGATTAAGATTAAATTAGAGAAACAACTTTTTAAAATACAAACTTCACAGCACAAAATACTCTCAAAACAGGAAAATAGTGTAATTCTTTTTACAAAAATAGGGGAATGAATTCTTTTGAATAAAAATAATACAACCAAAAAGATACATTTTCAACACAAAATGAAAATGTTGAATAAGTTTTTCTATTTTCCTGGTCAATTAAACTTAACATATTTATGTTTACCGCAAAGAACAATGATTTATTTTAATTCATGACTTTCGTTCTAAACATCATGTATCATTTAAAGTCTCTTTACAATTCCGGGTAAATTTCTGCCAATACAATAAATTAATAATATTTTTATTCCAATAAGTGCAAGAAAAAATAGTCAGATTAGACGTCTGAAACTTCAACCCAATTCATATAGTATAGATAATTATTAAAAAAATGAAAACTTGAATTTTACTGTGATCAGAAGTAAACTCCCAGTTTTTAATAAAATTTTCGGTTTTTCCCGGTTTCCCAATCATGTTACCACCTTGAAGATAAATATTAGTTGCAAATCTGATTAGAGATTATGTTAAATCGTTTAATAAATCTTTAGATAAAAAATAAAAAACAAAAATTGACTCTAGGTGAATTAAAATGAATATATTTTTCTTTCTAATGAATATACGACTTAATTGACTTACCCAAATGCATCCTGGCTCCTGGACCATACAAGCTACGAGTTCTTTAAGATGGACTCCAAACGATCTGGGATCATCTTCTGTGATATTTCCGGTGACATTGTGATCGTCAACAATATTTGTTTGATTTGTTCGCCAGGATGGATCCTTTACAATTTGTGCTGCGTAATAAACCGAGCAGGATAAAATTGCAACACTGATGGCGGTGTAAACTCGCAAACTCGGGACCGGCAACCGGTCCAAAAACACCATCGGCATGTTCGGCTCAATCTTTATAAAATCTCCGTTTACTCCTTCAAAAACTGGATTCGCTGAAATAAAATACAACAATTAATTTTCAATCTCAATTACTCACTTATTTGTTTAAATATGTAGGATTGGAATTAGCAAGTGCTCAAATTCTAAAATGATGAATTTTAAAAATAAATTCAAGATTCTTATTTTTAGATATTCCTTTTTTCAATAGCTCTTTTTCTTGAAAAGTAAAGGGAAACTCTTTGATTATTCAATCAAATTCAGTTTGTTTATATTCTTTATAAAAGATATTATATTATGTAACCTCAGCGATTTTATCAAGCTTTTAATATATTTCGATTTGAAATTTTGTTTACTTTAATAAAAACAACTTATCGTTGGACTAAGTGGTTGCCTATCAGAAGGGGTTCGATAAAGCACAAGCACTTTCTTTCCGAGCTTTACAATGACCTTCAAACAGTTACAAAGTCGCAAATGGATTTCTCTCGTGCATAGTTTAAATCCTCTTTCGTAGAAATTTATATGTTCTTGCACCAAAAAAATTCCAGGTCCTATTTTTCATTAAAAAAGTTGGTCTGTCTATAAAATTAATATTCAGAATGTTATTTCTTTTTAAAATAATTTTTGAACACCACTAAATTCTGGATTTTATTCAATCTTTGACGTGTTTTTTTAAATTAGAGCTACGTGCTTTGCAAAGCGATAATTAATTAATACTAATTGGCTATTTTTTCTAATCTTTCGCAATTAGTGATTTGTAAATTGAAAATAACTTAAAAATCTCTCTGCTGGTAGTAGAAAATCAAGCTATGAGTAATAATGACGTAAATATACGCGGAATGACGTGTCCATTCGAAAGCAACTAACATTTATAGCTCGATAAACTACATCCACGGTAAACTCTACTTCAAATGCACCCAAAACATCGATTTGTTTACGATTTTCAATTAATTGTGAGATAAATGTTCAATCTTGAATTACAAAATCTTTTCTCTTAGTTACTACTTCATATTTATGGAAAATTATCGTTAGAGGGTTCGTGTCTATAATAAACTAGCATGAATACAAACCCTTAAATGTCGGTATTTTAATATTTAATAATAGTAATAAGAAATCCATTTTGGCATTAATAATATATAAATATGTAAATGTATATAATTAGTTGAAGAAAATGTATTCTCAATTAAAAATATTTTAATTTTTAATACAAAATTAAATTTTTTCAATGAAAAATATGAACATTTAATAAAAAAAACTAAGTGATAGAATTTTTGAGTCGGCATTTGGGTTGAACACCTTTAATACTTCAATTTAAAATTGTGTATATAACAGTATTGAGACTAAAAATTAAAAATAATTCATTGAAAAATGTTATTCATAATATATTTATACTTTATCTTCAAATCTGATTTTCTAAAAAATACTTCATTAACCTATCTTAGAAGAAATGTTTTATTGGTTTTATTGTTTTCTTTTTCCTGGCTGATTACTTTGGTAACAGTGCTAAAGCCTTCAATCGATCAAAGTTCGCATCATTATAATGTGTATTCTGATCTCTAAACATAACTATAACTACTGTCTGATAATTATGTTTAATACCCGGCGTTGAATTCCTAGAAGGGGCGACGACCTGCAAAGACTTTCAAGTAATAGTCCGCGGAAGGAAACAGTAAATCTGCCATCCCACAATTTACTCGCATAAAGCGGATCAAACAAGTTTCACAACCCTGATTTAGTCAGAGGTGCAAATCACTGAAATTTAAAAGAGGAACGAACCTCCAGAGCAATCATACTTCCATTATAATCAATTCTGAACTTCATATCGATAATTTTGAATCAGGCAATTTCTATTTGTTAGGAATGTCTCTTCTGACCCATTTTTATTTTCAGAGAATAAATTTCCTTTGAGCATATTAAGTGGAATTGAATTCATTATTAATTGAATCACATTTCAGTACCTTTATCTTGCCAATTCGCCAACTGTGCCAATTAAAGTGATTGCATCAAAGTCACAGTGCAATCAGGAAATGCAATTAATGGAAACTAAATTTTATCGAGGGTTGCGTGAAACATTGTGTCCTTAATTATATCAAGGTTCAAAATGTGCTAATTGTTATATATTTACACCTGAATAGCACTAATGCCTTCAATACTCCGACTTAAGCTATTGAGAGACCTGGAAAACAAAATAATTGCATTCAAAATTATAGAATTTAATGCGATAGAAGAATTATAATATAAAAGAATTAAAACATAGAAGAATTAAAATATAAAAGAATTAAAACATAAAAAAATTAAAACTTAGAAGAATTAAAACTTACAAAAATGAAAACATTCTTTCTAAAAATATAAACACTGTCATTTTCTGATTTTTCCCCAATTGAAATTTTCGTTCATTTTATGCACGATTTCAAAGCGAAGCATCTGTGATAAATAGAAAAATTCGACAAATAAAATGTGTACTTAAAAAAAACCGCGCTACGAAATGTCAAACCACCAACCCTATGGAACCTAACCTAACTCTTGAAGGCTATAAAACCACGCTAATTATGAAAAATGTTGCAAATAACAAACAAGGAGAAAGATTCTTGATTCTTATCTCTTACCTTTTCTCTTCCTCGTGACGAACCTATTAAATTATCCAAGATGTTTTCCCGAGCGTGGCACTTAAACAAAACCCGGAGACACTATAGACTTAAGTGAAAGTCTAAATTCGAAAATTAAATCACTTTTAGCTCTTTACAACAATTTGCAACCTTGTCAGCACTCGCGATGAAAAGAACTTGGCTTGCGGAAGTGAATTAGATGATAAAAACAGGATCTCCTGAGTTAAAAAAGTTGTACGAAAAAACTGACTTGATAGAAGACTAAAAAAGACTAGAAGAGTGAAGGAATTGTAGGGGAATTCGGAATATCGACGTAAGGGAGGTTTGGATTGGAGGAGAGCAAGAGAAAAGGGAAAAGAGAAAAGAAAGAATGACTTCTGCAATCTAAAATCTGCAGTGGACCCCACGAATTACGCGTGCCAAAAATGAGAGACGCGCCCGGTTTATTTTTGATCAAGTCGAGTGTTTACCGCGAACTTATCGAGTCGAGGCTCATTCCATGTGGCACTGATTAGCACTGCAGGTCATGCGGGTGGTGGAAACTTGTCTTGACATTATACGACGAATTACGTGTTATCGACGAGATTCAACGTGAATACTGAATCACTGATTACATAAAGAAATGCAGATTTTTTAGGAGAGATTGCAACGTTTACGTGGAGCTTGCTTATTCCAACAGTTATCGCGGATGTCAAGTCGATAGAACGATCGTACCGTAAACCTGAACATGACGACGGTGTGCGACGATGTTACGGAAGGCGCAGAGCAAATTGAATTGGATTGAATTTTCAGCGCGGTCGGTAATGCAGAGATTGAGAGTTAGTAGTGTCACTTGAGTGACGCTAGAGTTCGCTACTATCACGATTTTTCAAATTTGGATTTTATTTTTTGGTTTTTTATCCCTAAGCTAGTATATTGTTTATATTAATACTTTATTATATTAATTGAGTTTATATTAAAACTTTTTGTATCAATTCTTCCTGAATTCTTGTATTACTTACCCGATCCCTACTTTACCGATATATTTTTTTTCTGTAATATATTACTTTTATATTTATTGAGATGTCAAATTAAAAATTTCTAAAATTAAGGAAAATATGCTAAGGTATTTTTTTCTACTCTTAAATTTTTATAAAAATAAAAAAAATTATTTTGAAATATTTTTTTTATAAATGTAAATTTTCAGGACCAGATAATAATAGTATTAATGCTTTAAGTTTAATTACAGAAATTTTCAATTTGATATCTCAATAAATTTAGAAGTAACATTGCAGAGAAGAAAATGTCGGTAAGGTAGAGATCAGAAGCATTCAAAATGATTTCCAAAAGTTTTAAAGAAACTTTAAGGGCATGTATTACTTACCCGATCCCTACCTTACTGACATTTTTTTCTCTGTAATGCTACGTCTACATTTATAAAGATATAAAATTGACAATTTATAAAATTAAAGAAAATATGCTAATGTCTGTTTGTCTGGTCTTACATTTTTGTAAAAATAAAAAAAATTTTTTTGAAAATTTTTTTTTTTTAATTGTCAATATTTAGGACCAAACAAATGTACCTTAAGTCTTTAGCTTCAAATATAGAAATTTTCAATGTGGTATCTCAATAAATGTAGACGTAGCGTTACAGTGAAAAAAATATCGGTAAAGTAGGGATCGGGTAAGTAATACATGGCCTTAATCTTAATTTAAAGGAATTTCCTCTCTTTTAAAACAAAAAAATAGCTTTTTTTTCTTAATTTTAACATCGTTTTAAACGTTTTGTATTATTTTTATATTGAGAATAGATATATAAATATATTATAAAATATATTATAAATATATATTTTATATTTAAAATATTTTTTTTTATTTTTGCCCCCTTTTATGCCTGACATTTTTATACTTTAAATTTCCACAATTCACACGCTTAAATAATTGGTTTTTAACTTTTAAAATATTTATTGCTTATAGCAGAAAACGACAATATCAGGACTTCAATTTTCTTACAACTTCTGCCATCTTGTAGCTTAAAACTGAATTATACGTACGTTACTTATCAGTGGAAATGTCGTCAGTGCCTCATAATTAAACTTTTGTAGATTTGTAAGTAAAAACGCAACAAAATGTATTAATTAACTAATATAAGCATTCATTAAGTAACCTTTATTTTTCAATATACCAGAGAGAATAATATCCATAATTTATTACTATCATCCACACAATTATAATATTAGGAAAATTGCATCTCTTTTATAGATGATATATTTTAAGAACACGAACCTTGTCGGAAAATTCGAAGACAATACATATAGCTAAAAATATAAAACATTTATATTATTATAAACCTAATCTTACCAAAATAAATTTCTAAACAAAAATATTTTCTTTAGTAAAAAAGTAAGTTCTTTAAAATATTCATTTTATCAAATTCTTTATATTTCTTCTTCTAACATCAATTATTTATATATTTCTTCCATCCTTCTGCATTTAAAAAAAAATCCGAACAATCCGAAATTAATTTTTCATTATATTTAAATTCAAAGATATCAAAATTTGTGCCATTGTCATATATTCTTATAACATGATTTAAGCATATTTCATCAGTTATTTGAGGATTTATCCCGAGTACGAATAAATTTTGTTTTTGAAAATAAAAAAAAAGTAGGTTGTATTATACGTATATATAATATTGTAAATAAAAAAGCAATTGCGGTTCTTTATGCTGGACTATTATAGAGGCGAAAATAATTATATATAAATTCAAGGTGGGCTTCTTCCAGACATTTTTTTTATCATCTTATAAGTGAACCTCAACATTCATAAAGTTGTTATTAAACCAACTACGCATCTTACAATGGTATCGGGGGTTATCATTAACTTTAGCCTTTCGTCTAGACGCGTGCCACAATTTTCAATACAGATTCGATGAACTCCTTCTGTTTAATATACAAAAACCACCACAAACAAAAAAAGAAGATTTTTTTTCAATACAGAAGAGGTGAAAAATCTAAACTAAAATTGAACGAAAATAATGTAAAGTAGATAGTTCAAAAGTTAAGAATCTTTTATTTATTCGCATGGCGATAGTGTAATTTTACTTTTCAAAACACGTTTCTGTTCTTCACAATTTGAAAAGATATTTATGAGAAGACACGATTCTGCAAACGTCTAAATGTGTAAAACTGTTACTTATCTAAAAATACAATGTCTTCACTCTTCCACAACGTTTCCTATATCTGAATAGGGCGTGGGATTGTGCAATAGATTATACTATTCTTAATCTATCTATTTATTTTTTCCATAAAGTTACAAGCAAAGTGTCTAAATAACAAATTATTTTCGAGAAATACAACAATTATTCGAATGCATTAGATATAATTTTCTTTAAAATAGAAAATTCAAGCATTAAAGAACTTGTAATACTTCTTCTTAAAATTGAAATTAAAAAAAAAAGAAGTTATGTATATCTAAGTCTTGACAAACTGGAAGAAAAATACGACATCCTTTTCATATCGCATAAGTCGACTTAGGGTCATCAGGACTATTGATAACATTTTTTGCGCGCTGTACGAAACTGTTAACGAAATCCAAACAAACTATAATAAAATATGAATTACTACTTAATTTATTTCAAGTCAGCAATTTACTAATCAGTTTTGTTAGAGATTTATGGATACTTTCTGTAAAATTACTTAACTTTTCTGTCATTAGGTCCACATCACCAGAATTTAATCTTGAAAGAAAATATGAGAATTTTGCAGAAAGTGTCCACAAACGAGAGTTGGGCATTTATTCGATTGAGAAATTAATTCAAATGACCTACGAATTGAATTTTATTTGTATTGGGTCATTCTTTATTCACTTCATCCGTTATTAAATTATTTTTTATTCGTGAGCAACTTCATTCGCTTTATTCCCTAATAATTTTATTCATCATTCACAATTTATTGTGTATTCGATATTTTATGAAATTAAAATCGGCAGTATTTGTGATTTTTAAACGTTGACAGACTCTAACAATATATTTCACAGCTTATTTCGGATATAATTGAAAATTATAAATTCTCGAACTATCTCCATAAGATTTCCGATATAAAGTACTTGCAATATTTTGAAGATAATCAATTTCAATAATAATAATAATAATAATAATAATATAGAAAAATAATAATAAGAGACAAGAGACGATAATAAATAAAAGATGTTTAAAAAATCTATTTGCCAATATTTTTTCAATGTCGAGCGATGAACTCAAGAATCAATAAATTCTTGTCTTGTGCATCATCAGTACTACATATCTAGATATTTATCCTAAATATCCAGATGTTCATCTTATTGAATATCTTATTAGATAACTCAATATCTTAGATAGTTAGTCACCTATTTGAGTATTTGAGATATTGAGGCTGAAAATTCAGATAAACTGAATATCTTTATATGTCTGATAGTTTAGTATCCAAGACATTAAGCATGATTATTAACTTTTCTACGTGGCACTTTCTGATAAATATATATGTATACGAAATCTTCTAAAAATTGGGGTCTGTCCAAAAGTACCATATACTATTTTATTAAAAAATTTGGAAAATTTTTTCCATTTTTTGGAACAGTTATTTTTTCCGTGTTCGATGCGGGGAAAGAAGGATTGTTACCATTTATGAAACTTTAGGGGATGTTCACGGAGAAGAATGGATACTCGAAAATAATATCTATAGATCTTTAAAAAATTTAGTTACAAATACATGTATTCATCCTAAATATCTAGATATTCATCCTACACTGTTAGAAATATATTGAAAATTCAATTACTTAAAAATTACTTAAAATTAATTAAAATTACTTAAAATTGAGTATTAACTTTGTTGAAAATTCAACTATATTTGATTGAATATTCATTCAAAAGTAGTTGAATTTTCAATATATTTCTAACAGTGCAGTGCGTAAATATCCAGATATATTTATCCTTTTGAATATTTTAAATAGTTGGTCACCTATACTCAATATCTGAGATACTTAGTCACCCATTTAAGTATCTAAGATATCGAGGCTGAATATCCAGATTCTTAACAGAATATCTTTAAATGTCTCTCCCACAGTTCAGTATCCAAGATATTAAGCTTAAATATCTCTTTTTCTCCGTGTTTTTAACTCCCATAAGAAAGTATGTAGTCATTGCTATTAGAACTTCACGAAAATAACTTTTTCTTTTCCGATACGCCTTATAGTGGACATGAAAGACGATATAGACATTTCCAACTGAAATTATACAATTACGCATTTAAAACACAACAAATAACATTCATTTTACGTATAACAATAAGTTACAAAAAAAAAATAAAAATAAAAATAAAAACATGAAAGAGAGAAGAGCACGCATATCACGTCACGTACTCGTCCCCCCGCTAGTCCTCTCGAGAAGATCGTAGTACATATCTACGTTGGATCAAGGCGACGAATCGACGTAGTTGATGCCACACGCTCGAGACTGTCGGCCATTCCAGCCAGCCAGCAGACAGTAGAGCGACTGCTTTCTGCCGGCGCGGACTTTGAGCGAGTGTGCGCGCGAGTCTCGAGAGACTGATCATTTGATCAAGCGATTAATAAGAACCATTCAATTTGAAATCCATCCATCCTCCATGCATTCGTCTATGAATTCATGATTCGCGATCCTGGCACAACAAAATTCAACTTGACTCGAATCTCGATAGATCGATCGCTCGCTCGATATATCATCATCTTTCCAAACTCGTGTGCACAGTGCGCGCGACCTTACTTCCTTCCGCGACACCTGTTTGGACTGGTACAGCCAATTGCCAATTGCCATTGGCGTAGGTTCACTTTTCGCGAAGAGGGGCACCGAGATCTCATCCACATTCGGTGATCGGCGCCTGGCGCCCAATCGTCCAATCAGAATTCCAATCACCGATTTTACGCACGACGCACACACATCGTGATGGATTTATGCTGTGGTAGGAAAAAGTTGCAAAATATATACGCGATTTGAGAGCCATCTATAGATTCTCGTCACTTTAGAGTTTATCATGCTTCAGCGACGTCGACGTCGAACTCGGTCGGTGGAATAAGTGACGTCGGTGCTAGGACGTTGATCCGAACTGTGTCATCGCTTTGCGGCCCACTCTCGAAGTGTCGAGTTCCCTCTCGCGTTTAACTTTGTGTATAACTATAATACATAGAATTCTAGATCTTTTTGTTGTTGTTTTTTTTTCTTTTTTTTTTTTAATTAGGCTTAGGAATCGTGATACTAATGTAGTTTTAAATTGCTGCCTCACAAACTATTGCAATTACACTTTGTAATACCGCGGCTTCAATGACGCGTTATTCTTATTTTTAAACTGTTGTGAAATCTGATACAGTGTGCTGAACGTAGTTGCTTTTATATGAGAAGGATTCTATCAAAACTCAGCATGTCCGGTTTTTAAAACATTTCATGGGAATGAAACAAAACAGTTTCAACCCCCTCGATTATTAGGATCTTCACTAAATAATCTCCTAAGTACAAAAAAAATCATAGCAAAATCAATCCCTAAGTTAAAAAAAATCATTTTAACTCCCCTAATTTCGAGACTTAAAATTTTATCGTTTCAAGTGGGTCAATTTAATGTTCAAAGAAGGCCAAAGCAGTTTCATCCACTTAACCTCTAGGTTCAACCTCAAAATCAACCACTAAATACAAAAAAATTAATTAAAAAACTCCAAACTTCGAGACCTAAAACTGTTTTGGGCTTCTTTGGTTATTAAATTGACATTTTTTTACTTAGGGGTTGATTTTGAGGGTGAACCTAGGAGGTTAGGTGAATGAAACTGTTTTAGGCTTCTTTCGTCATTATATAGAACCATTTAGCGGAACCAGATTTTACGTCTCGAAATTAGGGGAATTAAAATGATTTTTTTTTACTTTGAGATTGATTTTGAGGGTGAACCTAGGGAATTAGGTGGATTAAACTGTATTAGGCATCTTCTGACATTAAATTGACCCATTTGGAATGATAAAATTTTAGGTCTCGAAGTTAGGAGAATTACAATTATTTTTTTTGTACTTAGGGGTTGATTTTGAGGGTGAACCAAGGGGTTTAGGTGGATGAAACTATTTTGAGCTTCCTTGAGTATTAAATAGAACTATTTAAAAGCATCAAATTTTAGGTCTTCAAGTTTGGGGAAGTGATATGGTTTTTTTTAATTTAGGGGATGGTTTGCGAGTGATTCTAGTGGTGTGGTTGGTGGTTGAAACTGTTTTATGTGTCTTTGAACATCAAGTCTCGTCCTTTTTACAAAATAATAATCTTTAATAAATTTTACAATTTAATATTTTAATATTTAATATTTTAAAATTCAATAATTTGTACAAAATAATAACAATTTTTTATAAAATTCGTAATTTGTAATCATTTGTATGATTTGGAAGCTGCATGGAAAAAGATGAATATTCAAACTTAATATCCAGATAGTCAAAGATTTGAATTACAAATATATTCATTCTAAATATCTAGACATTCTTCCTAAATATCCATATATTCATCCTTTTGAATATCCAAGATATTAAACTTGAATATCTACTTTCTTCCGTGTATTTAATACAACAATAGCTAATTACGTTTTCAACTTACTTTGAAAAATGATATTTACTTGAAAATATAATACACTGGAGAGTGACGAATGACTGAAGACGTTGATCTGCGACCCGCTTAGTTATAAATACCTTCTAATTTTACACCATTCTAAATAAAACAGAGATAAAAGAAAATCTCAGGTGTATTTTACGCGGAACCGAGAAACATCTTGACTAATGAGACACAAATTGCATTACTATAACAATAATGACTATATTTAATTACATAATTCTATGTTCCTTTAAAAAAGACATGTTAGTTATTAACAATAATGTTAAGTCTCAATTTAGAAACATAATATCTTAGTATTTATCTTGATAATACTATTTCTCTGCCAATGAGTATATTTGATGGATTTTCCCCACTCTTTTTGGCGAAACATGGAGAAACTGATAAATAATAATCTATATACGAAACGATTTCGAACCATACTATTTTGATCCAATAACTAAATGCGGTCGCAAGTTTACAATGTTTATGATAAACAAAAATGAGAAATATTTCTCTTTTCTAAAATTTCTATACGACCTAAACAATAACCCATTAAAGTTTCAACCCCCTCGAAAATTTAGAATTCACCCTACTTCATCCCTTAAAATTCAAAAATTCACCATAAAATAATTTATAGGGATTTCATCACATTTTAAAGGATATTAGAGGGATTTTAAAGAATATTATATGAAACTTATGGAGATTCAGGAAATTAGACAAGAAATAAGTTTTTATATTTCAAGAATCCTCTGAATCTTTTTAGCAAAAACGTGTGAAAAACGAGAAATAATTGCTAATAACATTAAATATTAAATATGAACGACGAAATTAAGAGTAAAATGTGTAACTCGATTTTTCCAATTTTTTTTAAAAGATGTGAGGAAGTGTTGATTTCTGGGAACGGTAATTGTTACGAATTTTGAAAGGAGGAAAATTATAATGCCATGGAAGTGGAGGACGAGGACCTTGTGAGGGGAAAGGAGAGCGTTATCGTCAAAAGTAACTCAAGTCGCCCCAAGCAAGAAGACGGTAAGTCTATGTTTATGATGAATAAGCATAATTTATTAATTCCTATAGGATATATTTTTCAGAGTCCAAAGTCCATTCTAGGAACTTTTATGACCAGTTTCTCCAAAATTGAGGGCATTTCACAATACGAAAAAGTTATATTTTATAATCAACAGAAAATCATTACGGAATCTTATCTGGTTGTAAAATTATAATACTAATGTGCCAGTGCAGACTGAAACGAGAAATAAGAACTGCATGCGTTTCAAGCAGATAACATTAATTTACAAAAGCATAGAGTAAAAGACCATAATTTATTTTTGTCACTTTCTTGCTCCACTTATTTTCAATGAATTCAGAAGAGGTTCGAGATTTTCAAGTATTTCAAAAAAAATTTTCAATACTTAAAGGGATTTTAAAGGATTTTAGAGGATTTTGAAAGGACTAAAGAATTTCAGAATTTTCCAAAGGTTTCAAACGAATTCAAATTATTTGAAAAGATATTAAAGAATTTCAAAGGATTTTATAAGAGAATTCCAAAAAATTTAACGATTTCAAAGCGATTTCACGAAATCTCAATTGATTCCAAGTAATTTCAAAGGGATTTAAAACGATTTCGAGATTTCAAGTGCTTTTAAAGAATTTTTATGGAATTTAAAAAAATTCAAAGTAATTTGAAGATTGTAAATTAATTGAAAAATACTGTTAAGTATTTCGAGGGATTCTTTATGATAGTAATAGATTTCAAAGAATTTTAAAATAAACCCTAAGAATTCAAGATTATTTTTAATAATTTTAAAGAATTTAAAGGAATTGCGAAGAAATTAAATATATCTTTAAATAACAGTTTTCCTTAATTTAAAAATATTTTTTAAGATTTCAAAGGATTTCAAGTAATGTTAAAGAAATTCAAAAGATTTTGAATGAATTTCAAAGGTTTTAAGGATTTTCGAGAGATTTCACAAGATTTCAATATTTTCATTAATTTTAAGGAATTTCAAATAAATTCAAAATTGTTTCAAGATTTTGAATTAATTTGAAAATATTTTTAAATATTGCCAGGAATTTCTGACGATTTTAAAACATTTCAAGAATTTCAAAAGAATATCAATAAAAAGGAATCTCAAAATAAGGAATTTCAAAAAATTCAAGAGAGTTTCAAGATTTTCAAGTAATTTGGAAATATATAAAAAATGTTTTTTGATTCTTTAAAATATGTTAAATCTGTTAATAATAACTTAAAAACTTTTGGAATCTTTTAAAATCTCTTAAAATTTCTCAAATTCTATGCAATTTTTAGAAATAACTGAAAGTCGTCTTGAATTTCTTTTAAATCTTTTGAAAGATCTTTAAAATCCTTTGAAATCCTGCAAAAAATATTTAAATCCTTTGAATGCAGTCAAAACTAGCTTTTTGATATTTTGTTGAAATGTTTTAGAATTCTTTAGAATTGTTTAAATCTTTTGAAATCGATTGATTCCTATCAAATATTTTTAAATCTCTTAAATTCCATTTTATAGGGACAGTTTTTATGATAGGATTGTTTCTAAAAATAAAATCAAATTATTGAGGATTAAACTATTTCAACATATATATTATACGATTTTAAAAAACTATCATGATATTCTAATATAGATAAACTTAGCATAAATTAAAATATTTACTTGACACCTAACTGAAAAAATATAACAATTTGTATACTTTTTCTAGTTTATGGTAGCCAAGTTATGATGTTAATTGCAGCATTCATGAGACTAAGATTCAATTCATCTTTCTTTCGTCTTACGTCACAAGACGTCCCAGTTGTCATCGTCCTTGTCAATTTGGCCTTTCTGTGCTATATAAGTATACTCATAGTAGAATGATAATATATGTACTGTATATATGATAGCAAAACGTGATTTTTTTTATCTTGTTTCAAGACACTTGAGATTATTAACGGCCTTTGAATTTGCAACTCATATTCCCTTTTTGACATTACATTTTTCTAAGAATGCTCCATCAAAATGTGCATGTGTTGATCCAAGAGCATCATGTTATAATGAGCATTTGATGAGGAATAAAGTAATGGAAATTTTCAATAAAAAGAAAAAGAAAAAAACAGTGGAAAATGAATTAATAAGACTATAATAATACATGATAATCGTTGCAAAATGATAGAAGTTACACTCAGAAAAAAGTTTTTTTAAAGTCAGATAATTGAACGAAATAAATTGTTTACTTCAATTAACAAAACATTTATTTAAAGTTAATAAATGAAGAATATTCACTTTCTTGATTGAAATATATAATTTGTTTGGTATAATGTCAATATATGTTTAATTTAAATAAAAATTTGTTTAATTTGAAACAAATAATATGTGAAGTATATATTTTTATTTTAAACAAAGTATTTGTTTAATTCAAACAAAAAATATAATGTGAATAAATTTTTAGAGATGTGAAAAAATAACAGTGTCAAAGACTTGTTTGCCGCGAATTTCGCAATATCGAAGAAACCAATTTTTCATTAGCTATAGAGTATGTATTAGATAAATGAAACTATAATATAGATCGATTTCATTTTTTCTCTTTTTTTTTTTGGGAAAAAAATTATTCATTTATTTTTGTTTCAACTGTCAAACAAGAAATTTATTTAATTTAAACAAAAAATTAAGTGATAATTTGTTTGATTTAAACAAACTTTTTTCTGAGTGTACTGGAAAAAGTTACTTGAATAAATGCAGCTACTTTTTTGCAGTTAATTTTTACAAAGCTGCAAATTTTCCAAATATTTTAGTTGAAAGACTTTATTTTGAAATTTGTTTATCGAGTTATGGAGTCCTTCAGACACATGATTGCATATATTTCTTATCTCTTGGCAAAAGAATATTTTTCATCTGAAAAAGTATATGTTTTCCAAATATACTTATGAATTACAATTAAAGCTATAATATACGTCTGCATCAATTAATATTGAAATTACTTTATTTATAATAGCAATATTATAACGCTTACACGTGTGCATTATTAAATCTAGGGTTCTGCGTTATTTTCCACAAAAAAAGTAACTATTAATCTTGTATGTATAGTGTGTGACATAATGTAATCAAAGTTTCCTCTCCTTATTTTTCTCTGAAGGCTGTATTTTAAGTGGGCAATTTAATATTTTCTTCTTTTTTTTTTAAGTTTTGTCTCGAATTAAGAAAACATTTTTTTAAATATATACAAAAAGAAGGTTTTTGGTTTATAATTACTGTAAAATATGTGTAAAATTATGTATATCATTAGTGAATGTATAAAATCAGAAAATATATAAAATCAGAAAATTTATAGAACCAGTAAATCTATAATAATCTATGTACTAATTAATAAATGTTGACATGCGTTTTTTAATTATCATCTCGATTAAAAATCTGTGCAAAATGAAAATCAGTGATAATGTTTCTCGTAAATATCTCAAAAATCTTCTAATCTCACCTTCATAGTTAGAATATTATCAGTTCTTCAGTTTTTGGAATCTAGTTAAGCCCTTTTGGTGATCAATTCCATTTTATCTTTTGTCATAAGCTCATATAACAAGAAAATTGCGATTTTATCATAGTAGATTCTCGCAATCTCAAGATATTAAAACAATTTTAAAGTATGTTTAAGTGTTTTAAAGGACATTTAATGATTTTAAAGAATTTATCATGATTTTAAAAGCAATTCAAAGAATTTTAGGATTTTCGTGAGATTTCACAAGATTTCAAAGATATATACTTTAAATATTTAAAAGAATTTCAAGAGATTTTTATAGTGATTTTATGGAATTTAAAGCGATTTGAAATGATTTCAAGTAATTTTAAGGAATTTTTCAAGAATTTTAAAGGAACTCAAGAGGAATTTCAGCATTTTCAAGAGATTTCAAAAATTTTTTTATTATTTCAAGAGGTAATAAAGAATATCAGAGGATTTAAAAAAATTGCAAAGAATTTAACGATTTTATAGCGATTTCACAAGATTTTAAAGATATCAATACATCTTAAAGATTTCAAGGAATTTAAAGGGATTTCAAGATATTTTACACGCTTTCAAAGTTATTAACATTTTCTAAAGAATTTCAAGTGATTTAAAATTTTTAATGGTTTTAAAGAATTTATAGCGATTTCAAGTGATTTCAAATTATTTCAAATGATTTTTAGTGATATTAAGGGATTTAAAGTGATTTCAAGAGGTTTCAAGTGGTTTTAAGGAATTTTTATAGAATTCCAAAAAAATTCAAAATAGTTTCATAATTTTAAATTAATTTAAAAATATTTTTAAATACGAGAGGGATTTTCAATTATTTTAAAGAATCTCGTAAGATTTTAAAGGAAATCCAAAAAATTGAAGGACTTTCAAAAGAAATGTAAAGTGAATTCAAAACTATTTTGAAATTAATTGAAAATCTTGAAACTATTTTCAATTTTTTTTTTTTCAATTTCTTCAAAATACCTTAAAATCTTTTTAAATTTGTTAAAATTCTTTCAAATCACTTAAAATTTCTTTAAATCCTTTAAAAAATCTTGATATTTTCGAAATCTTGTGATTTCACTTGGAATCTTTTGAAATTCCTTTAAATTTCCTAAAATCTTGTGAAATCTCTTCATCTCTAGAAAATTTCTAAATTCTTCAGAATTAAAAAAAATCCTTGAAAAATCTTTAACATCTTTAATATCCTTTAAAATTACTTTAAATTACTTGAAATCCTTTAGGAAATCTTGATATCTTTGATATCTTGTAAAATGTCTTGAAAATCTTTGAAATTCCCTAAAATTACTTGAAATCTATTGAAATCCTTTTAAATTCCTTGAAATACTTAAAAATACTTTTATAAATATCTGTTCCATATTAAAAATCCCTTCAAAAACCTAAAAATAACAATAAATTAATTAATTATAATTCTATAGAAATATATGGCATTTTCAAATTTGTCCATCACATCCTGATGCACAAAAATCATTTGGAAAATGTGTTACACTCTCTTTTCATTTAACTTCAATTGTTACAGCAATGTAATCACAAAACCAACAGTGGATGAAATTCCCAGATAAGAAAAAAACATTGATCGATTTGATAATTTCAAGCTTCAGATTAAACATTCTTGAAGAGAATAAGTAATTAGACTCTGCAAACGATTTTCTATACGAGCTTTTAAAGTAAATTTCTTTCCTTTAAAGAATGAACCAATATTTTCAGAATGAATATGAGGAAGGTAAATAATCGCAGGGCTAATGCGAATTCAAAAATTAAGATTATTTCTTTGAACATGAGTTAATTTCAGATACAGTAAAATTTTACGTTTTCTCTTTTAAGATATAACGAGTATTCAACAATTATTATGTAAATAATAATTGTAATAAAAATTCATTTATTAATAATTTAAAATAAAGATATACTCCCATTGAAAAAAATGTATAAGCAATTAGTTCCGAATTTCGACACATTTCACTCCCATTTACTAAAAACAGAAGAATGCAACCAATTCAGATGGAGAGCGCCATAGAAATTAGGCATATGCCTGTTTTAAATAAAAGAACAGAAAATTGTATTACATTGCCGTAACTAATGTTCCTTTTCTTCGTGGCTTTACAATTTACAATTATGTAAAATTTTACGACATCACACGTCTCGCACATAAAGCGACTTTCGACAGGTATATATAAGAAAAAGTAAATGTGTCACTTGTCGGCACTTCTGATTGTTAAGGAGAATCTGGTTTTCTATCTAAACACCTGTTTTTCTACCTTGAAATGATATGAGATTATGACAATCTCGTAATTCGTACAAACAGGAAAAAGATATTTTTCATTTTAATTGGAAATTATGATATTACAAATGTGTATAACGAATAAAACTAATGTTAAAGCAACACTTATTCGTTATTAACTGAATGTATGAAGTTCTTTTAGTAAACTTTAGCAAATTATTCTATAATAAAAAAAGTCAGCGATTATATACCGAAAATAAATTCTCGCAATCTTGAAATAAGAAATGTCAACAGATTTCAAGTGATTTTTATTTATTTATTTTTTTTTTATTTTGAATATATACAAATAAAGTATTATTTATTTCAATCAATAAGGTGATGGATATTCTTCATTTATTAATATTAATAATAAGTGTTGTGTTATCCAAGTGCGAATTGCCGATACTGACTACACGGCCCAATACTGAACCAATCTTGGCAGCCAAGTATCGGCTAATGGTACTGGACCAATAACTGCGATCAAATCGGCCCAGTGTTGTCCCAGTACTGGCACAGTACATTGGCATTTCACATTTGCCAAGCTTCTGCCGAAGCTTGGCCTTGTGATGGCATTTTATTGGGCCGAAAGTCGAAATTACTACTCCGGGCAAACTATATTAGAAGTCTAAATACCACATTCCGGTCCAGCGGTGGCACTTTACTGATACTTTAAAGAAGTTCAAAGGATTTTAGGGATTTCACAGATACTATAAAAGACTTTCGAAAATTTTTAATTAAATAATTAATTATTTATAATTAAAATATATTTTTTGACTAAATAGTTTTTTCAATTATTTAATTAAAAGTGTTTTATGAAATAGAATTTTGCTAGTCCTATTATATCAATCATTACTACAATATAATTTTCATCAATACTTTTACTTTCTGATAAAAGTGAAGATTAAAAATAGGAACATATTTTATTTAATGTTAACTCAAATCCATTTTTAATTAAATTATCTCAAAACAATTAAATTTTTTTGTGTGAATGAGTATACCGTAGAAAAAATGTGGGACCACCATCTCGAAGCTTACACGGAGAGAAATAGATATTAACTGTTAATGTCTAGATATTAAATTGTAATATATCTGCTTTTTAACTATGGGACGACTATCTAGATATTTAGATTTAATATCCGAGATATTAAAATTAGGAGGAGAAATTTAAACTAGCTGTGAAGTTGTATCAACTTTTGTGCTCATTCAATGAGCACTTTGCTTCCTCATAGAGGAAGCATTAAGTTTCGATATTAATTGTTTCCATTTATATTTTGAGTTATATTTGAAAAATTCATTTTTAAAAAATTAATGAAGCATTACTTTTTTATTTTTTAATGAAATACATTAATCATATAGGTCAATCGATTCGTCTCGACATAAAGAATATTCATTTTCCTTACGTCAACTCAAGATTTTGATTATTTGAAAACATAGAACGAAAAATTAACTTTCAAAATTATAAATAAACATAACTTCCTTA
The DNA here is from genome assembly GCA_900474275.1 of Synergus japonicus. Lineage (NCBI taxonomy): Eukaryota > Metazoa > Arthropoda > Insecta > Hymenoptera > Cynipidae > Synergus > Synergus japonicus. The sequence goes on from UCOH01009944.1 coordinate 29,669, forward strand.
TTTTTTTAATGAAATGCATTAATCATATAGGTCAATCGATTCGTCTCGATGAAAGGAATATTCATTTCCTTTACACTACACTGAGAAACCTATGTTATTATTTTTTGTTAAAAATCACCCTAGATTTTACTATTTGAACGTTGCAATGAGGGGCAAAAAACAAATTTTAATAATATTTACTAACCTCAATAGTAACTCGTAGCTGCTTACAGAATTATAAAATATGTTGGAATAAAAACTAAAACTATTGCATTTATTGTAAAAAACGTTTGAAGTATTTGTTAAACTCTGTAGTAAAACGGCAAGCCTGCACTACAGCCATTTACTAATTTTGATAGGAGAAAATAGTAAATATTTTGGATTAATATCTGTAGAAGAAAGCAGTATTTAAAAACAACTGCGCAGGGAC
>UCOH01009945.1:0-111915 GCA_900474275.1 Synergus japonicus
ATATACTATAGTACATACTATAAATTTAGTATACTTATAAGTTAAATAAAATCTTTGTTTTATATGAATTTCAAAAAATTACGATTTGGCGCCACTAAAATAGGGCGGCTTACAGCGCCTCTACAGGTATGTGCTGTCGAAAGCTGAAATAGTAGCTATATATATTGTATATATATGCACTATGCACAAATGTGGGGACTAGCCAGTCTGCAGAATGGCTATGTTCCCCCTTCCATTTCCATCGTCTTTACAGCATGGCTCAGCGACAACATTCTACGCTGAGAAGCTAGACGGCCCGGGTTCGATTCCCGACATCTAAGAAAAAAATCTCCTTCCCTGTGTCTAAGGCAAGGTCCGTTCACACTGCCTTACTGATGAGTCCAGTGAACGGGCCTGGGACGAAACATAGAATAGAGAACTTATAGATGGCTGAATGCCATATACGTAGGTTACATCCTTTAACCCTACACAAACTCGACTTGTGAGCCCCCTACAAGAATGTGCTATTCCTCCGTGGTTTATACCTCTGTGAGTCTGCCCGACCTGTGCAGGCAGACAATTGTCTCAGGCCGTTCACACGACCAATTTTCCGAGGATTTTGACTCCGGAAAATGCGCGGGAATTTTAAATATGGTTAAATTATAAAGTAAAATAAACCGATTTTTTAATTGTTTAAATTAAAAATGATGATAATGAATTTCATTTTTATAATATAATATATGTAAAAGTACATAAAATGTCCATCGCTCAACTCTCAAATGTACATTTCAGATTTCAGACGATACATCAGTTCATCATCTGTTGTCAGACTTGTCAGCAGTCAGCTTATCAATTATTTTATGTGTTGCGGAGAGTTTATTAAGAGAAAGTTTGTAAGTAGATATTATCTCCTATTAATATATTTTATTATTATTTTGAAATTCATAGTTTGTCAATAAATGTATATGTTTGACAGCAGTTTTAAAAATACTGTGTACAAATCGAAGCCACATAACCTCTAAAATTCTATAATTGATAATTGGCAAATTTTAGAACCTTAAATTAAAAGCAATACATAAATTAAAATAAATTAAAAATTGATTCATATTGTCAATAATGAAAAGAATTATGTAAAATCTTACACCACTGTATGTGTAATCCATAATCAACACCAATCAACACTAAAAAAAAGACGTATTGTTAGTAAAAATTTAGAGATTATGTTGCTTCGATTTGTACACAATATTTTTAAAACTGCTGTCAAACATATAAATTTATTGACAAACTATGAATTTGAAAATAATAATAAAATATATTAATAGGAGATAATATCTACTTACAAACATTCTCTTAATAAACTCTCCGTAACACATAAAACAATTGATAAGCTGACTGCTGACAAATCTGACAACAGATGATGAACTGATGTATCGTCTGAAATCTGAAATGTTCATTTCAAAGTTGGGCGATGGGCATTTTATGTACTTTTACATACATTATATTATAAAAATGAAATTCATTATCATAATTTTTAATTTTAACAATAAAAAAATCGGTTTATTTTACTTTATAATTTAACCATATTTAAAATTCCCGCGCATTTTCCGGAGTAAAACTCCTCGGAAAATTGGTCGTGTGAACGGCCTGGTACAATTGTCTGCCTGCACAGGTCGGGCAGACAGAGATATAAACGCACCTTTATAATGCAATCCTTTGCAATCCTTTGCAAAACTGACAGTAATTTCAATTTTATTACCGCTCTTTGTAGTCTAGTGCTTCCTATACAAGCTCCACTTAACAAGCTTTTAAAACAGCTTCTCGATCCGTCATATTGCGACTATTAATGTTCTCTTGACATTCACAGATGTCCAATATTTCGCGTACCGTACGTCCATTCGAAAATATTTTGCCCTTAATTACAAATACATACAATAATTTCAATTATATGAGAAGAATGAGAAGTCATCATGTAAATATTTGAAACGAGACTGACTGTTTTCAGATCACGTGACTCGATCAAATGGCTGCGATTGATATAGCAAAAGATAGCAACGAAAATATGATTTCCATCGAAACCGAGGAATGAAAATAACAATCTATGTATTACAACGATTATAACAATTTTGATCTATAATATTATTAAATATGGTAAGTACTTTCACTTTTTAAATGTTTTGTTTACAATTCTTTTAAATTTCATAATCTTTAAAATTTGTATATATTTTGAAATTATTGAAATTAAATTAATATACATTGTTTTAGATTAATAATCTTTTATAAACAATTATTAGAAAAATTTAGTCAATACAATTTTTTATGTTTTTATTTATTTGAACTCAATACTTTTTCGTTTTGTTTTATTTACTTTCTATTCTTGAAATAGAGAATTTTCATATAGCTGTAATTTTAATAATATATATATATATTCAGCTTTATCTTATATTTATATTGTAAAAAAATAACAGGCTTCAACAACGAAGAAACCCATGACAGGAGGATCTCGAAGGAAAGGCCCCGCTAAATTTGAACTCACGGAAGAACAAAAAGCCGACATCAAAGAAGCTTTCGACCTTTTCGACCCTGATGGAAGCGGAAAAATCGCAACAAAAGAACTAAAAGTTGCGATGAGAGCCCTCGGGTTTGAGCCAAAGAAAGAGGAAATAAAAAAATTAACGGCAAGTGTTGATCCTGACGGACTCGGTTCATTGTCTTTTGAAGAGTTCCTCAACATTACGTCCTCTAAAATGTCCGAAAAGGACACGAAAGACGAGGTCCTCAAGGCTTTTCGTCTCTTCGATGACGACGATACCGGAAAAATTACTTTCAAGAATCTGAAAAGAGTCGCGAAAGAATTGGGAGAAAAACTCACTGACGAAGAGCTTCAGGAAATGATCGAGGAGGCTGACAGAGACGGTGACGGGGAAATCTCGCAGGAAGAGTTTTTACGAGTCATGAAGAAAACTTGTCTATACTAAAAAAAAAAACTGTCTCATGTAGTTTGTAAAGAAAAATTGTGTCAAGATTTCAAGAAAGATAATTTCAGTTAGCCTAGGTATTAATTTATTTTGCTATCTCATAATTACAGGAATAAGGAATCTTTGAGAATAAAATCTCCAGTTTCGTAAAATTGAAACTCTTTTTATTTTAAACAGAAAAAGTTTTATTGGTTCTAAGTTTTTTTGAAGGGAGCAGTGGCGGTTTCTATCAATTTTTTTACTGCTTCTGCCCTCTTTTTTGCCATTGTTATACTTTTCGTCACTAGTTTTTCAGCCATTGGACCTCCGCCTAAAAGATTTATTGATATTTTCATTATTCTTAAGGTTTTGGATTAGAAAACGTTTAAACCAAATGCAAACAATTTTGCAAACAATTTTTAATATATAACAATCGAAGTTGAACTTAACTTTAAAATGAAAATTGTTTAATTTCGAATGCTTTTAATTTGAAATCATCTTATGTATTTTCAAACGAATTTACATTAACGTTCGAAATTGAATAATTTCTGATTCAAACTTGAAACAAGATGATTCTAAAATCATTCAAAATTTTAGAATTCCAAAAGCAAGTTCACTTTAAACGCTCACTATTCTTTGTTTAACTTTTTACCTGTTAACTTATTTCTGTGTTTCTTTTTTCATCTCATAAAAGTTTGTTTTAAAAAGAAATTGTACTTTTTACAATTTGAGTGATTTTCTTCTTATTATTACATTTTCATCACCTCATCAGAGAATGTATTATATTTGTGTAAAATTTGACTCTCCCATTTAAAAAAAAATTTTTTACCTGATTTGTGAACGAAATACATATTGTCTGCATTTACGGCAACACTTATTCGACTCTGAGATAGACTTTCCTCATCTTCTGTCGGATCGGCAATTAATATCCGCCTGTTTAAGAATAATTAGTAAATAAGAGCAAAACTTTCTTTTTTCATTTTAACTAATTGCCACTAATCAATTAAATGACCTATGTGTTCATGGAATGAGATATATAATTTTCAGAGTAGTTTTCTTATTCCATGAAAACATAGGCCATATTTTGTTGACCAATGATTGTTTTCTTACTCGTCAAAAGCAGCGAATGTGGTCGAAACTGTGATGGGCTTCAACGGAAGAGGTTTCCTATTCACTGGATGCGTGACTATGAGTTTTGTTTCTGCGTCATATGTAACATCCGGTAAAGTTACTGAAAAAAGAGAAAAAACATTTTTACGCAAAGTCTAAAATTTACCAAACAATTTTTATTAATTTATTATTTGTTTTCCCAGATAGGTGAATTACTTACGAGTATCGAGTGCAGCCATTAAAGCCCCGATACAAACGTCAATTACGGAGCCGTCATAATCTACGCAAACGAGATCGCAATACAAAACCCAGACTAATTTATCTTTAGAAATGCAAAGATCCTTCAAGTCCAAAATCGAAGAATTTGTCAATATTTCGTTTACGATTTTTGTGGCACATTGAGCTTCTTCACTCGGTGGCCCAGGGCGAAATTTTGGAGAACAAAGTGGAGGTAAATCTACATTTACTATTACGTATCCGCAATCTGGATTTAAAGCTTTTGGTGCGCTCAGTTCCTGAAACAAAAATAAAGCTTAATTTAATATTATTCCCGAAAATAGTCAGAAATGAATTAATAAAATGGAAATTATTTTGAGAAAGTTCTATATCATTCTTATAAAATAAATGAAAGCAGAAAACTTACGGCTTTAATTCCACAAATTACGGTAGTGTTTCCAACTTTAAAAATACAAGAACTGTCGGCCTGTTTTATCGATGAAACGTTAATGCTAACTGGACGAAAGGACATAAAATCCCTGCCATCGGGTCGAATATCTTGAGCCTATTATAAATAAATTTATTTTAGAGATTTAAAAATTTTTTAACAATTTTAATCGTTTTTTCAATACTTACAAGATGATGCCGAAGATATTTGACTGGATGAATTGTCCTATTAATAACAGAAAATAAAATGATTAAACAAAGATTTTAAATATTGTCGAAATTCAAATTTCCTGACACTGAAAAATTTCCGACCGAAAGTTGACGAAACTATAAAATTCCCGCAAAAATTATTTTAATAAATAAATAAATAATTTACATAATGATTTTAAACAAATATTTTAATTATTCAGTACATATTTTAAAAATATTTTTCAAGCATTTTTAGAGATCTTTTCGGGAATTTTCTAGTTCATAGAAAGAGATAAAATTTTGTTTTTACATGGTATTGTTTATTATTGATTATTTATAAATGTTTTTATTATATTAACTTTGATAGTAAACCTATTGAATATATCCATTTATAATAATTGGGAAACCTTTAACTTTATTGTATTTCAGATATTTTTTTTAATTCAATAACTTTTAATTACTTAGTTTTCTTTATTACTATGAAAAAATATAAATTAAGTAAATTATCATTTAATAATTAAATCAATATCAATTTATTCTTACTCTTTTATATAGAAATTTATTTATTAGTTTTAAAAATTTAATATTAATATTAAATTTAAATAATATTTAAACTAAAGTTTTTCTTTTATTACAAAAAACAATTTTTTGCTAATATTATTTTTTCAAGAAAGTGAAGCATTAAAAACTGAACATGTTAGCTTAAAAATCTTTAAATTAAATTTAAATTAATTAAATAAAAAAATGTGATGTCAATTGATTTCAATATCTAAAAAAAATCCGGAGACTGTGAAAATAAACATTTATTTATAATACTGTAATGATAAAAAGTTATAATATATTTAAAAAACAATTTTACAACTTTCCGCAAAAGATAACCTTAAAATCTTAAATTCATAAACCTCTAAATACTTCCAAAAATGAGATTTTTTTCTAGAAAAATAAATCTTGAGCTAAATATTAATATATAAATAAACGGGTTTTCATATATACTTGAACTGTGAATCCATTATTTCCATGAATTAAACTCGATTAACTATAAAGTTGAAAACCTTGAAAACAATAACAAAAAAAGGGAGAGAAAATCACAGTGAGAATGACACAGAAGACGCAGAAAAAGCAGAACACAAGAAAAACGCGTGTTTATCGTTTAAGTATCTTACGAGAATGATAGATGGCGACTCTAGTCTGCGCGCGCATATTAAAAAAATGCGCGAAACTTTAAAAGCCTAAATTCCTAATTAATTTTTAAAAATTAATCATCAAATCTAAAAACAAGTTTAGACATTTAATTTTTTCCAAGGCGCTACTCTAAATAAAAATAGTATGCAAATCGTACTATCCTAGTAACGATATGGAAGTTTTCTACATATAGTTTTTTTCGTAATTTATTTTTTTGGAACATAATATAATTATGTATTACCCTATATAGCCTTTTTATCATTCATAAACTTTAAAATCGATATTTTTAAAATTTTATTTACAAATAAAGTTATTGCAAAAAATTAAATGTTGGTAAGGTAGGAATTGGTTGAATGATAAAAGAAAAAAATGAAGAGGGAAGAATATAAAATTGCTATCTCTTTCTCTGGCGGGAAAATAGAAAGGAAAGTAAAAACATACATATAGAAATATATATTATTGATTATTTTCTTCTCGGTGGCGGTGCAGGTGCAGGCCTGCACAGCATTTCAGATTTGATTTTCTTTTTGACATGTCATGACATTCCTAGAGGCTAGAAGTTAGCGAAGTGTGCAAAATGGTGTAAAATATTCTTTTCTATTTTATATTTTACGTTACAAATACAGGAAATTTGTGTATATAAGTGCAAAAGTTCAAGTGAGAAAATGAATCATGACGTGTATAGTAACCTCTGAGCGATAAGGAAAGTTTAGGAATCATAAAAATTAATTTTTATCTACTTATTTAAAAATTTACGACCAGTCGTATATCATGGAGGGGGAAAAACAAGATATGAATAAAAGAATTTTCTAGTTTATGCTACTTGCTGTTTAGGTTTCATTATCATTCATTCCGTTCTGGAACCAGTTCAGGACCGTGAGACGTCTACTTTCTACTTAAATCTTTATTTTTATTATATATATATATGTACATGTACCATATTTACAAGGCAGCCATAATAAAAAATCTTCACCTTAAAAGTCTTAAGAAGTTTAAGGTTATAAAATTATTTAAATTTTTTTTATTTATACATTATTTTCTCTTTTGTGTCGGATTTTGACACTTGACCACGTGTTTGTGTTTATTTATGGGAGTAAATTATGGACATCCTACATGTAGAACCTCATATTGATATTACTATCGAAGAAGACGAGGTTATAAAGGGAGCCACAGAAATTGTCAAAATAATCAGACCAACCTGGCCTGCTGACCAATTATTATGCAAGGTAAATTTCATTCACAAAAACTAAATAAATTAAATATGTACTCGAATTCATAAAAAGGTTATATGTATACCGGGCTTAGATTGAGCGATTTTCCAGAAAGAATTTATATACTATTTCTATTTCAGATTTCTAAATTTTTATCTCAAGAGAAAATGTACACATAAATAGAAAGTCACTATCAGCCGAAATTATTGCCCCTGCATTCATGGAAGATAATTAATTCTAATAATAGTTAACTTTATTATAAACAAATTCTCGTTAGTGTTTTTTTTTTCATAGAAAGAATTTATTGTTTGCTTCACGCTAGTTGTTAATATTTTTAATTATTCAAATTATAATTTGAATATAAATTGCAAAGAATTATAAAAATTTTTAATTAATTGCAAAGAGTTTATGATAAATTTTTAAAATGATCACTCAAGATATTTGAGTTTCAGAAGATTTTCAAACCCTTTTTCTACTTCTATGTCTGTTTAAGGGTGTTGGGGCCAAGTTCGAATCTAAAAATTCGATTTCTTCACTTTAATCAACAAATATTAAATTTTGAATTTTTTTCCCTCTGTACAGTTAATAAATTTTTAACCAGAATTATGTTAGATTTTGAATTCTTCGTTTTATGCTTAAAGTATCGAAACTACATATTTTTTCGCTATGTATGCAGCCTTATATTTGAAAAAATATTAGCACTATAGAGCGAAAAAATATTTATCTATAATTTTCATTGAGTAAAATGGAGAATGGAATTTTGAGCTTAACACATTGGTTCAACGTCCTTAAAATTTCGAAAGAAAGCTTTATGTTTATAATTTGTTAAGGCTTCGATTTGAAAATATTTGCTAAATCTCTTAATTTTTTAAATATTCTATCTGAAATGTTCAAAAGAAAAAGCACTCTTAACTTTTATTTTATCTGCTAGTTTTCAATTTCGAATTGAATAATTTAAAAAACATCAAATCAAAAAAATTTCTAAAAAAAAATAAATTTTTTACATAACTCAGATAGGTAGCAAAATAAAATTCTTTGATAAGGAAGAATTATTTCCATTGTTTGATGGGTTTCAATTATCTTATCATTAAACAATTTCGAAGATAAAAATCTCATACGCCTTGAAACGCCTTGATTCTTTTCTCCTAAAGTTTTTCATTATCTATACTAAAAAAAAAAAAAAAAAAAAATTACATACCTATACATACATATGTATATTTAATGAACTAAAAATGGATAAAATGAATAAATTTCTATACCTACTTAAGTATTTATAATCGAGATCTAATTTAAAATTCAAAATTGAATAAATAACTAAAATATTCTTATTTTTCAGGAATTCAAAGACGGAATAACAAACAAACTCGTGGGATTATGGTATTCAAATCACTACAGCGAGATGATATTAATTCGAATTTATGGACACAAAACCGATTTGTTTATCGATCGAAAAGCTGAAACTCGAAATATTCGTGTAAGATTAATTATTAAAATTATTTTTCATGATTAAAATTAAGAAAATAATTGAATTTATATAACTGAAGACTATATTTAAATTTTCCGTTTTACAGATTTTAAACAAAGCGGGATACACGCATTCTATTTACGCAACTTTTAACAATGGCCTCGCTTATGAATTTATTGAAGGTGAAACTCTCACTATCAAGACTGTTAGAAATCCAGTTGTCTATCAACTGGTAGCTAAGCGCATGGCTCAGATGCACAGGCTCAAACCAATTCATCCTGAAATGAGTCAGAAACCTTTCATTTGGACCAAAACTGAAGCTTTCTTAAGCTTCGTTCCAAAGGCGTTTCCTAATCGGGAAAAACAATTAATGTAAGCGTTTTTATTCAGAAAAATCAAATATTAGGATGATTAAAAATAGAATAGAAGTTAAAACTTGATTAAAACAAATCACTTAGGGCTCTTCAATTTTTACGAACCTAAATAGTCCAGAAAAGAATTCAAGAAAATTAGAAAAATTTATGTAAATGGGATGATATTTAAAGAATTAAAACAAACCAAAAATAATTAAGTTAATTAATCCCAGTAAACTAAATTAAAAATATATTTAAAAATTCAAGATAAATTCAAAAGATATCGAACAAATTTTAAAGAACCACAAAATTAAAGTAAAATAAGAAGAATTCACAATACAAATGAATTTGAAGAAATTAAAAAAATTCAAGAAATTTAAAATAATTTCTAAAAATTTTTAAGAACTGATTGAAAAGTCAAAGGAATTCAAAAAAAAAATAATATAATTTACTAGAATCTTTAGCAAATTGCCGACAAAAAAAATATAATCTTACTAGAAAATTCCCGAAATTGAAAAATGTATTAATACATTTTTCAATTTGCGGGCATTCCTTTTTCGGTATTTTGTTATTTTTATACTATTCTGATACTATTATTATATTATTATATTTTATTATTATTTTTACTATTTTCTTTTTAATTTAATTCAATTTTTCTATTATTTTCAATGATAGAAAATATTTTGACCTCTATAGATTCGAAAAGACAATCAAGCCCTTCGCAGTTTTGGAAAAGGAGTACAATTTCCTGAAAGAAAAATGTTCTCAAAGTGGAAGTCCAGTTGTGTATGCTCACAATGATCTTCTGCTCGGAAATGTTCTCTATAACAAGAAGAAAACTTCAGTAACTTTTATTGACTTCGAATACACGGCATACAATTATCAAGCCTTTGATATTGCGAATCACTTTGCTGAGTTTGTAGGTAAATAATTTACTTTTTCTATTCTCTAAAAATAATAGATTATTTAAGGACGTGAGATTCAAATTCTAATCTTAAAATTCCATTTCTCCATTTTACACAACGAATATTAGAAGTTGATATATTTTCCCTGTGTAGGCATACTCTAATTCAATGTATAAGTGTGGATACAGAGCCAAAAAGTGTTTAATTTTATTCGTTTCTGCGTAAAACAAAGAATTTGAACTAAAGATTCAAAATTCAATGGCTTCATTTCATTGTACGCAAAAAATTCTAAAAGGAGATATTTTTTCTCTCTTTACTTGTTCACATACTTGTATTTAAGAAATGAGCACCAATAAAACGAGGAAATCGAATTTTTAAGATAGAACTTGGATTCAACACCATTAATTACAAATTGTTTTAAATTATTTAACTGATTTTTTGTTTGTATTTAGGAACAGATCATCCGGACTATTCCCTTTACCCAGAAGAAAATCTACAGAAAGCGTGGCTGAAAATTTATCTGGAAGCTTATAATGAAACGGAGAACATATTGGAAGAAGAGGTCGATCAACTTTATAAAGAAGTTAACGAATTTGTCCTTCTTGCTCACTTTTTTTGGGGATGTTGGGCTCTAATTCAAAGTGAACACTCTCATATTGATTTTGATTTCTTAGAGTGAGTATAAGACATAAATTCCTTTTAGTGGAAACATTAAGTATTTTTACATCAGCATTAAATTTTGATTAAGGTAGTGGACCCGATACTCGAACAGTACCCGATAGTTGAACACTCACAGTTATTTAATTTTAAAAAATGATATACATTTTTATCGTTTTCACAAAAAAAATTATAAAATACTTTAATATTTTAAGTTATTATTTAAAATGTAAAAAAAAAAGAAAAAGTGGTACCATCGTTTAGAAAAAAATAAAAGTTCATGGCAATTCGAGGAATCACTTGTTTTTGCCTCGTTCCTTGTGTCTATAGCTAAGAAATACAGGTTATTGTATTTTGATTTTCATCATCAATCAAATCTTATTTTAAATTTAAAATGGTTTAAATGGAAGTGAAATTATAATATAGTTAAGGAAAAAGAGGTGAGTAAATTTTTGTATTGTTTTTTATATATTTTTATATAATTCGGATTTGCACTGTTCGACTACTGGGTCCTTGCCTGTTTGACAACTGCTCCCAGGGGCAAAAACTTGTTCGACTACTGCTCCTTATGAGTCAATCTTTAAATATATATTTTTTTTAAGTTAATATTTAAAAAATCTATATTTTCTTGTTAAGTGTTCGAGTATCGGGTCCACTACCTTATTTGAGAAGTTATATTCGAAAAAATCATTTTCAAAAATTACAATAAAGCATAACTTTCTTATTTTTCAATGAAACGCATTAATATTATAGGTCAATCGATTCGTCTGTACACGAGGAATCTTTATTTTCATTAGGCCAGCTTCGAATTTTGAATATTAAAGAAGTTACAGTTGAAAAACTAATTTTTGAAAATTAAATAGAACCATAACTGTTATTTTTCAATGAAGTGAAGAAATATTATAGACCAATCGATTCGTCTGGATGCAAGGAATCTTCATTTTCCTTACATCAGCTTCGATTTTTGATTATTTGAAAAGTTATAGTGGAAAAATGAAATTTACAAAAATTATAAAAGTGCACGAAACTTGGGAAATTAAATATTTTGGTAAACCCATGTAAAAAAAAATCAAATTGGAACGTAGTGGAATAAGTATGCCGAATTTCACCAATTGTTCTCTGTGCATTCAAAAGATATTGCAGAATCGTTAAGTCTCTCTCTCTCTCTCCTCCCCCCTCTCTCTCTCTCATTACAAAGCTTCCTCTATGAGGAAGCAATTAACAGATTTATTTTTAAACAATAGAATGATTGATTCTCGATCAATAGAATGATTCTCCAGAAAAATTAAAATTTTTAAATATTTTTCAGATACGCAGCAATGAGATTTAACGAGTACTTCAAAAGGAAAAGCAAACTCGGATTTTGATCTGGGTGATTTTCTGTGATATTTCGTAGTATGAACATTCCCAGTGAAATTGTGTGATATGTGATGAAAATCACATAGTTTCAACACCAGGAGCTGTGAAGAATCAGAAAATTAGTCAAAACTTGTATTAAAGGTACAAGCATTCACTGAAATTGAATCTAATTTACAATCTAAGCTCAGTACTTACAATCCTAAATTAATGTGGGGCTAACCAAAAATACCAAACAAATAAATGCCAAATTTATAAATTAACAAAAAAATCCGTAAATCCACATGCAGTAATTATTTAATTTCCGAATATTAGTATTAATAAATTATAAAATTAGCAAATATCAAATTCTTAAGGGCACGTGTTACTTACCATATGAGCAAGTTTTTAAATCCGCATTTTTTTCTAGAATTTTTACATTTTTAAAAAAATTTTAGTCAACATCCATCCTTGTTTATGTTGTTGACGGATGATGACTATAATTTTTTTCAAAATGTAAAAATTGTAGAAAAAAAACCCAGGTTTAAAAACTTACTCATATGGTAAGTAACACATGCCCTTAAATTCCGAAATACACATTTCATAAAATTTTACATTATCGAAAATAAAAATTAATAATTAATTCAAAAAGTAACTAAATCGTATGAATTATCAATTATATCATTATAATTCCTTAATATTGGACTGCACCCTGGGCCTATGAATCTGCTCATGGTACTGCCCGTTAGGGTTTCAACTCCGTGAAAATTCGTTAATATTAATATTGATATTTAGATATTGAGTCATTCGTGAATCTGTATTTTAGAAATTTTTTTTCGATAACTTTTATATTCGGTATTTCTGGTTAATCTTATTAATTACCTACTTTATAATGCATGAGGAATTTTTACAAGGCCCTAAACAATTTTTACATTCTAAAGCGGCATGTAAAACTATTCTTAAGAGCATGTATTACTTACCCGATCCTTACCTTACCGACATTTTTTTCTCAGTAACCCTACGTCTACATTTATTGAGATACCACATTGAAAATTTCTATATTTGAAGCTAAAGTCTTAAGGTACGTTTTTCTGGTCCTAAATGTTGACATTTTTAAGAAAATAATTTTTTCAACAAATTTTTTTTTATTTTTACAAAAAGTTGAGACCAGATAAACATACATTAGCATATTTTCTTTAATTTTATAAATTTTCAATTTGATATCTTTATAAATGTAGACATAACGTTACAGAGAAAAAATGTCGGTAAGGTAGGGATCGGGTAAGTAATACATGCCCTTAAGGATGCTGGATTAAAGTTCTATCTTTAAAATTCGATTTCTTCATTTTACTTAACAAACTTTTTAATTAGATACTTTGTAGGTCTGTATCGATGCTTGTTTTTTAAATACGATTGTGCCCACAGAGAGAAAAAATATTTGTTAAGTAAAATAAAAGAAATCCAATTTTGAGATCCATCGCCCTTAAGATTCCTAAGCGATTGCGTTATCTCAATTAGTGATGACAGAAATTTTAATTGAGTTTCGTTAAAAAGAAATTAGACAATAAGATAAGGTAATGTGACATAATTCTCGAAAATTGGAAATAACACTGAATCTGCGGTATTAAATTTTTCGAGATTTTGGGCTTAGACTTTTGATTAAGAAAAGTAAAAAACTAAAGTGACCTGATTCAAAAAGAATCTAGGTGATGAGATAATCTTCCTGAAAAAATATCGTAATTGGAAAATTAAAAATTTCGATAGTCTTAGTCCCCAAAAGAATTTTAAAATAGATTTTTATCAACGAAATTGAAGAATTCAGAAATTTTTTTGGCAAATCACCATATTCGGTTTTTTCAGGAAATTAATATCATCCCAAATCTAAAACAAGGTTAGATTTTTTTTATAGGGCCTCGGTTGTGAGATTCGTCGCTGAGCGATGTTTATTTATTTCAAAGCCTATTACATTTTTTTGTTCAGTGTGACTGAATACAGCGAAAAATAAAAAAGCTGAATTAGATTAACTCAGACAATATACTTTACAATTTTACTTAATTACTTGTGCAACGTCGCTTTTTTATTCTTTTTACGCAGTTAGTCGCTAAAAGTATTGCATTTTATTATGTAAATATTTAGGTTACTTATATGTACCTCCAAATGTACGTATATATTTCTTAAGATCATGTATCATTTATCCCATTTATCCGATCTCTACATTACCGACATTTTTATTCTGATGCCATTTCTACATTTTTTGCGATATCTAATTGAAAATTTTTAAAGTTAAAGTAAATACATGAAAGTACTTTTATCTGGCACTGAAGTCCCTAAACTTTTATATATATAAAAAAAATTTTAAATAATTCTTTTAATTAATGTAAATATTTAGGACCAAATAAACTTTACTTAAGGCATTTTTATTAATTTTACCATATTTCAACTCGATATCTTAATAACAATAGCATTGTAGGGAATCATTGTCGGTAAGGTAGGGATCTTTTCATTTAAACGAATTTTGAATTAAAACAGGTTAGAACTTATGTATCCACCCTTAATTTTAATTTTTAATAGAGTAATTATACAAATTATTAGTTTAATGGAATGCATTAGCTGGTGCCAAAGTTGCAAGAAATACAATTTTATTTCGGATATGGGAAATTGATAACTCAAAAAGAAAAAAAAAATTTGATGGAAAAAAATGTCACGCACTTCAATATGTAAATTCTTTTTATGAGTATCGAAAAGGTAAAGTCAATTTTTTCCGAAGAAATACAAGGACTTTAGGGAATATTTTATGTGTCATATTTATGTATGGTGATGTTATCTTTAATAAAAATGTCTAATTTTGTTTTCGTAAAAATATTTTTCTAATTTTTTTGCTCTACTTTTTTCATTATTTTTTTTTTATTCAAGCCTCTAAATGATAAAGTAAAATATTAATAATTCAAAATAAAAACTTAGATGATAGCAGCAAAGACATATAACAGATTAAATTAAATTTTTTTTAAATTTCAATTTTGAAAGACATTTATTTTCTTTATTTATTTTTCGCCAATCAGGCCACAATAAATAGAAAGCTACATTTGGTTGCTTTTCGTCAATCACACCTTCAACAAGGTAATAAATAATTCATAACAAAAAATTTGCATAATTCTACTACTGAACTCAAATTAATAACCCAAACAAGATTTTATTATCGCAAAAGTCAAAAGCGTGAATGATTCAGGGAGTCTGCGGACCGGAAAACCGGGAATAACCCGGAAATTTTATTTGACCGAGGAAAAACGCGGGAATTTCATTTAGGACTGGGAATTTTTTGTATTTGATCAAAAAATCGACTTCTTTCTACTTTATCTTCTTTTTTTATTCCATTTTTATTTTATCATACAATTTTTTTTGTCAAAAATTAGAAAAAGACAAAAAATTGGTGGGAGAAAAAAAAACTTGACCGGAAGGAACCCGGGAATTTCAAATTGCCTGATCACTAAACATCCTGTGTTTAATCAAATAATTGTATATTCCTTTAAAAAAAAGACATGCTTGTTAATAACAATAATGTTAAGTTTCAGTTTAGAAACATAATATTTTAGTATTTCTCTCGATAATACTATTTCTCTGCCAAAGAGTATATTTGCTGGGTTTTCCATTCCTATTAAGAAAATCTGGAATTCCCCAAATCTTTAAGCTTTTTATGATTCTACCAAAGACCTAGCTTATTACTGGTCTTGCTACAATTCTATGTTAAAAGTTCTATGCGCGTTAAGGTCCAGGTACTCTTCGACCCTTCAGATCTAACAATCATAAAATTCAAATGCTACTTTTTTTAATATTCTTGCTTTCTCTAAAAATGTACCTCTGAACCTTAGAAAGACTCTTCATCTCAGTTATACTTTGATCTCGTACGAGTTCAGAGCTTCTTTGAATTATCTACTGAGTTACATTTTCGTATCCTACTAGTTCACGTTTTCTTGAGTTTTCTCTATGTCTCATGAGTTAATTACATCTTTGTTCATCACTTTGAGTCTTTTCACTTTTCTTGACTAAATTTCATTGAGTCTCTTCAAGTTTCATTAACTGATCACATTTTTCTTTTGTTAATTTATATCCCCTAAATCTCAAACATCTTTTAAATTAATGTTTACTCATTGATTTGAGAGTTATTACATATCTTTACATCTTTAGTGAAACATCTCTCAAAATAATCTAGTTATTTCTTGCTAAGTTTGTGAAACTTCTCTCAGAATCTGGATTATACCTTAAATTTCTTATTCATATTAGAAATCATCGGTATTTTGTGAATTAAGCAATCCTGTTAATTTAAATAAACTTTAATTGTATTAAACCTCTGTATCTTTGATTTCGATCATCAGTACTACTTTTAACACCCTGAAAATCCAAAAATAATCAAAGAAGAATATTTCACCTGATTTATCTAATATTCCAATAGAAAATAATAGCTCGATAAAAATAAAATGGGAATGTAAAAATACCTAGACGAAAATAGAAAGAAAAAAAATTATCCTGGAGTGAAAATTATAAGTCACTGAGTTGATTAGCGTAGTAGTCGAGGAAGTGCGCAAATCTACGCAATCACAAACAAGTTAGTATGTAAACAAAACTTCCTTCTCTTTTTTCCCTCTTATTTAATTAATCCTCTCTCTCTCTCTCTCTCTCTCTCTCTCTCTCTCTCTCTCTCTCTCAAAAATCTAGAAATTTCTCACTAAGAGTAAACAAATAATACATATTTATTCGTATTTACGACACAGTGAAAGTGCGAAGTCGAGAAACCCGAATTTGAATTTGGAACGCTGAATTCGATGACAAAGAATTCGTTTTCAATTGGCTAGCAGACGATGCGATGTTTATTACTATCAGCTGATTGGGCTTTGTTCTCGTCACGTAGCTACTTGCTCTCTCTCTCTCTCTCTATGCTGATTCTCGCGTGCTCTTTGTCAGGTACACAATCTCTCTCCTCTCTCTGTTATTCTCTACGTTATTTTTAGTGTAAGAACGAACAAGAATTTTCGGATATTTTAGAAGAGTCGACGCTGCGTGTCTGTACACGAAAACTTAAGAGCTGTCACGATTCAAATCTCGCCGAAAAATCCAGAGATTCCAAGAGAACGGAATTTCGTCGACTTGTTTTTATGAAACACTAAACGAGTCGTATTTGGACCTTTTTTTTTTGTGTAATCTTTCTAAAGTTCGAATCGTGTTTTCCACCTTCGAGTCGGCGAAGGTTGAGTTGATAAGACGCGGTCAATAAGCAAAGAGGCCTTTTCTCTCAGGAATTTAATTTCCGTGGCGAGTGAATGAAATAATTATTGACTGTGGTGAAAGGATCCGAATTTTTTTCAGATTTTGTTTGTCGCTCTGTGAGGTGGACGATTTTGTACGATGGCTCAGTGATCGGCATCTTTTTTTCGGGGAGTAATTTAAAGTGTTCGGAGACTTGATTAGAGGGAAAGAGTGTAAAGTTTTTTAGTTTAGAGGTTAAACGAACCGAAAAGATGAATTTCGCCTGCAAGTGTCTGAATGTGACGATCAAATCAAGGAGCACAAACTTGGAAAAGGTCAATGTTGAAGATGTCGTTGGATTATCGCCTGCCGAAAAACTCGACGCCTTTTTTCAAGAGGTGAGAGGTTTTGTTTATTACAATTAACTATATAGAATCTTTTGCAGAATAATTTCTCGAATGTAAAGTACATCTCGATTTGAATCAACTTGAATCGCTAGTGTTTTGTTTCAGTAGAATTATTAGATGTTTAAAATCAGATAAAATATAAGACAGTGGAAATTTTTGAAGTTTCTTTTGTTTTGATTTGAAACCTTTTTTTTTGAGGGAAAATTGACTTTTTTTTTGTATTTTTTCGGGGTTTAGAATTTCTTTCTTTGTTTGATTAAATTTTTTGAACTTCTAGATCCGACTTCAAAACTCCGAAATTTTACACTTTCGTTGTACTTCAGACGGTCCTTTGTTCTTGATTTAAATTTTTTCAAATTGTCTGAAATTTCAATTTTCCAAAAATATAAAAAACAGCCATCGTACCAACCCAAACATTTAAAAAACAACGTTTTTTCTTTAATTTTCGGGAATTTGAAATTTCGTTAATAAACATTTTCGGTAGTATTATTTTTATTCGGTAATTTGAACTTTTAGAAATTATTATTTTGATATTTTTTCATGATCGGGATTTTGGAATTTTCGGAAAAAAATGTCTCAAATTATCAATTTTGGACGTTTATTTATTTATGTTTCTTTATTTTTAGTTAGTTCTATAAAGTTTGTAATACATTTAAAAAAAATCAAAAATGTCTATCTCTTTCATTATGTATTTAATTCTTATTTTATACTTTTATTATCATCACTAATGTCTTTTCTTTTTTTTTTTCAGGGAGTAGCAACAGTTCCAGAACTGGAAGTAATAACAAAAGAACAAGCTGCTCTGCTCGAGTGCAAAACCATAGGTTCATGGCAGACTCATTACTGCTGTAACTGTTCTATGTATACGCACGCAGTGAATACAGAAGGGGGAATTACAATGGTTTTGATCAACCCAAAAATGATTGTAAGTAAACAAAATAACATTTATAACTTTTTAAAATCTCTTGTAATGTATCGAAAGTTTTGAACGTTCAATTCGTTCAAATGAACGAATTACTTTTTCCTAATGATATTTGATTCAGAAATATTGTTCTACCTAAAAAGTCTTGCCTTGCAAGTTTCTTTCACGTAGAAATATTTTCAATGCAAATGAATCAATATTTTAAAATTGTTTCTAGTTGAAAATGCAATTAATGCAAAAATTTTTTTATGTGAACGTTCAAAATTTCAACCTTACTATTTTGTATTCTTTTGTAACTTAAAACTTTTTTTTCACCTTTCAGTGAAAGTGAAAACTTATATCTTAATCTCTCTCTTAAATTGTTTTACACGCTTTTATTATTACACTCGTAAATCCTATTGTTGCCCAATCCAAACAAAACAGAAAACAAGTGAAAAGCGCTTGAAACAAGAATTATTTTTAACTTTGCGATTAGCAATTTCCTCACTTTTCTGTCTTTCTTTCCTGATCTAAATCTCCACAATCTAATCTTCTCTGATACAAGAGGATTACAAACGTCTACAAAAACGTTAAAAACAAGCGATTGAAAATCAAAAATAATACGATATTACTTTATGAAAGGATTAAAGATTATTTTTTATATTAAATGTCACGTTCGATGCGCTGATCACTTGAATTTTAAGGAAACGCCAGATTGCAAGAGATTTCAGGAGATTTTAAGAGATTTCAAAAAGTTTAAATATCAAAAATTTGTTTTAAAAACATTTGAACGGAATAGACAAGAATTTTAAGATCCCAAAAGATTTTTATTGTAGGATTTTGGAGGGAGTTTGTGGAATTTTAAGATATGAAAAGATGTTTTAAATAATAAATAAATTTTGAGAGATTTTAAAAGTTTATTTTATGAATTTTGAAGTTTGTGGTATTTACGAAACCTTAAAAGGTTTTTATGGACTTTATATAATTTATATAAAATTTAAGGAATTTTAATATAAACTTAGAAGGTTACCAAAAGATTTTTAATAATTTTAAAGGATTTCCTGTAATTTTAGTGGTTCCTAAAGATTTTTTATGTATTTTAAAATGTTGAAAGATTTGTTTAGTGAATTTTGAGGTATCTGACAAGTTTTTAAAATAAAGTTTAATTTTTGCGCGAAATTTAAGGAATTACGGAAGTTTTTTAATTTGCAATCTTTGTATTTTCAGGTGTCAACCGAGGAGATCGAAAATATGAGGACTTCCCCTAACTACAGTTCGGTCTTTAAAATAGTAATTGACCGGAAGAAACTAAACGACATGGATTATTCATTCTTGCCACCGGCTCTGATTCCCAGTGGGTTTTTGCACTTTTATCTTTTTATATACTTTAGATTTAGACGCTCTATGAATAGTGATATTTTCCTAACCGAGGCTCAGCGATCTCAGCATACTAAATGAATTTTCTTTGTAGTCTCGCAAATTCCGATTAGTCTTCAAAATACTCTACGTCAACTACAGGAACAACTTCAGGATGCAATCGATATGCAAACTCGCATTATTGATGCGAAGATTCAGGCTTTTACGATGGAACAACGTAAACTCTTGGAACGATTTCAAGAAGAAGCTTATATGGATCATAGACTATTGACCAGGTGAATATTTAAAAGAAAATTCAGAAAAAGAGGATGGCTAGGATTTTCAAATTTATAAATTTCAAATTGCATAATTTTTATTGCTCATTTTTATGGCACTTAATTAAAAACTAGTACGGTAATTTATTGTTAAGCAAGTAAAAAAATACAATGGAATTTTTTACAGGATTATTTGCAAGAAGGAGGAGAAATCTAAACCGACTGTAAAGCCTAGGAGACGAACAAAGAGTTTGAAAACAAGCGAGTCGAGCTCAGCGACAGATACAGTCCTCGTAAGGCAAGCAAATGAAGCCAGTTCGAGTGGAAGTAGCGTCAGTGAACCGAATATTGTCACTCAGCAAACAGAATCGTCAGAACCGTCCATCAATGCCAATATTGTAAGCCCTTTTTTTCTCGAAATAAGAAAATATTGTAGAGATTTCGAACTTTTTATAGAGTCTTCTACAAATTTTACAATTTATATTTCTAAGATTTTGTAAGTAGATAAAGAAACGATGAACAATTTAAAATTGAGAAATTGTGACATATTAGTGAGAATTGAAATAAAAAAGATTCGATTTCGAAAGACTTTGCAAGTCGTTCAATTTTAGAAATGAATAACAACTTTTAAAGTATTCCAAATTGAAAACGAAATTTCAAATTTCTTCTCAAAAGTCCCGTGAATATTTCTTAAAATTAAAAAAATGCTGTATTTTACAGAATGGTCATTTCGATAAAACCGACTCTGTGACAACTGGTCGAACGAAGCCAAGTTATAGTTATGATACGGAAGCACTTTTCCTCCTCGAAGGGATGGATGACAACGATCATTCAGATGATTGTCAACTCTCCTCGGAGTTGGAGTCCGATACAGATGGTGAGTTAATTTTTAGAGCAGAACCTAAGTTCTAGCTTCTAAAAAATCTATTTTTGTATTAATTTATAAATTGAAGACCTATTATTTTCGCTTGGTATTAAAATTTAATTGGAAATTATTAACATATTTTCGGATTTTTTAAAATAGAATCTGTGAAAAGTGATGGGGCTCATGTACCTAGAAGTCAGAAAAGAGGCTATCCGATGTTGGCCAAGTCTCTACCAGTTAGCGTGCCTGATTTTAGACCTTTTGGTAGACGAACGGGGGATGATGACGAGGACGATAAAGTAAGTTCAAATATTAGAGATTTAAGGGTTGTTTTAGGTCCAGGTCCTAATCTCTAAATTCAAATTCTTCATTTTACTTGATAAATATTGTAATTAGATATTTTTTAATGCTGCTGTGATCCTTATTACTTAATTTTTAAAACTCACAATCCAAATTCTTTTAATTTCAAAACGCTTCGAAATTAAAGTTCTTTGAGTTATGATGCTTTTATTCTTCTTTTTGTCATCGTTCTGAATTTAAAATTGTTCAGTTTTAAGATTTATCAAAATATCTCTTTAAAATTCACCCTTAATTCTTTAAAAACCAGCTGGAATTTCTTAAAATTCTTAAGAATTCAACTTAAATTCTTTGGAATTCACATTGAATTCACCCCAAAGTTTCCGGAGATAAATAGAATAAAAGTATTTAGCAGAATATTTCCATTTTTCAATGAAGTATTAGAATTTTCGCTCCGTATCTATTATTACATTTAAAAGTCGACAATGACTACAGAGCGAAAAAGTATCTATTTAATTGCAAATTACATTATTTATGACTTAAAATGAGGAAATCGTAATTTCAAGTTAGTTGAGTCTGGTTTCGTAATTCTTAATACACAATGCGAATTTGAATTCTGAGATAAGGAAACTTTCTTTCGGATTTTATTCCTAAACGATTTCTGCCAAAAACGCTCATATATATCGGCATATATCCAATTTCTCCTGTTTTTCCCTTTGACCCTCTTATTATCAGTGATGGGAAGTAACTAACTAGTTACTTTAACTAATTACTTTTTTTTTGGTAACGCTGATGGCATCGAAGTTACTTTTGTTAATAGGTAACGAATTGGTAACTAGTTACATTTTTTCGGTAACGGTAACGATAAAAATCGTTACTTTTCTGGTTACTTTTGAAATATAGTACAGAATTTTTTTTATTACGATAAGCAATATAGTTTATAGTTTTTGCAACGATTTCTTCATTTCAATCAGTTCAAATGGTGGCGGCACTTTCAGCGACCAATCACTGACCAGCGCGAAAAGATTCAACGACGAAACTTTTGAACAATTATTAATGTTAAAAATAAACAAAGAATATAGATAGAAATAAACTTTGATTATTATTTTCCTTACTATATATTTCTAATATTTCTAAAATATATAAGTAATGAAAAAAGTAACTAAGAAATAGTTACATTGTAAAATGGTAACGGTAACTAGTTACTTTTAAAAAGTAACATACTCATCACTGCTTATTATTATTTATTGTTAAAATTAATTTTTCTTTTTGTAGGAATCTGTAGGTCTACACAACATTCGAGCTTCTATCAAGGCCCTCGCAAAAAGTGTGCATGGTGACACAGTTTTCGGAGATCTGCCACGACCCCGATTTTCGACGCATATTTGACTGAAAAGGATTTCTGAATCATTTGACTCTCTTAGATTAGATTCATGAATAAGTGTTTCCTATTGTGTCATTCACCGGCCATCGTTTTTTTCTGTCTTTTTTTTTAAACACATTTAACAATTTGATAAAAATCAGAGAAGTGATATTTCTAAGATGTGATAGGCGACGTATTTTGTATAATTTTTTACTGCTTAAGGCCATGTGTTATTTATCATATGAGCAAGTTTTTAAACCCGGTTTTTTTACAATTTTGACATTTTCAAAAAAATTTTAGTCAACATCCGTCCGTGTTCACGTTCTTCACGGATGTTGACTATCAATTTTTTTAAAATGTAAAAATTGTAGAAAAAAGCCGGGTTTAAAAACTTGTTCATATGGTAAGTATCACATGCCCTTAAGGATTTATGTTCTCATCTTTGGGCTACAAGTTTTGAAAATGTAAGCAAGATTTACAGCGTAGATTACGTATTCCTATAAGACTTATTTCTCATTCATGACTGCTAATCGTAAAAGTGATGGATGAGAATGTTGAGAGTTCTTTTTTTTTTTTTTTTTTTGACCAAGTGAACAAATTGTTGCTTTATTTTCATTATCTCGAAGACTTTAATTAATGTTTATAAGTACTCGGTTTTTTCAATAAAATATTATACTTTTTAGTAATCTCGTTCCCTTTTTTTTTATACTGTTTTTATACTATAAATACTGAATTTGGAAATTTTCAAATTTGGTATTTTTATTTTTTGTCAATTTAATGATTAAGCTAATAGATGATTCTGTCTTTTTCTATCATATTTCCCCACTATTGCCCTATCTTTCTTAAGCGCATCTCTTACCATATGAGAAAGTTTTTAAACCCGGTTTTTTTTTTAAAATGTAAAAATTGTAGAAAAAAACGGGTTTAAAAACTTGCTCATATGGTAAGAGATGCCTTAAGAACACGTGACAAGAGAGATGGAGCAATATAATAGAAAAGTGTGGGGACTAGCCAGTCTGCAGAATGGCTATGTTCCCCCTTCCATTTCCATCGTCTTTACAGCATGGCTCAGCGACAGTATTCTACGCTGAGAAGCTAGACGGCCCGGGTTCGATTCCCGACATCTAAGAAAAATCTCCTTCCCTGTGTCTAAGGCAAGGTCCGTTCACACTGCCTTACTGATGAGTCCAGTGAACGGGCCTGGGACGAAACATAGAAGAGAGAACTTATAGATGGCTGAATGCCATATACGTAGGTTATATCCTTTAACCCTACAAAAGGACATGTGTTACTTACCATATCAGCAAAAATAGTACATACAATATAAATAAACCGAGTTTTTCCCACTATTTGTCCTGTTTTAAAAAAATATAGTGCACAGACGTAAAAAACGCGAAAACGAACGTCTTTGTGTTATTATTTTTTTGAAAAAAAAAATTATTATGGAAAAAAACAAAAACCCTGCGTTCTTTCTTGTTTGCTCATATGATAAGTATGTTACATACTCAATCATTTTGGCGCCTTTTTCTAACCAATCAATGTGATCATTCCCTTAAATCTCTTACGTGATTCGCTAGAGAAACAATCCATTCCATTCGATTTGGAAGTTGTCGATTTCCCGGATTTCACGTCTAATCTTGTAAATAAACAAATTCTCGTGTTGTTATTTCATTCATTTATTCTTATATGATATTAATGTTTTCTCTTATGCAAAAGAAGTTGTAAACAATCAAAATGTGCCTTTCGTTTATTGTTTTCTTTTTTGAGCGTTGTTCACGTTTCTTTGTGTCTTGTGTTTAGTCAAGTTGAGTGCGAAGAATACTTTGCGAATGTTTTATTTGGGAAAGAAGTGTTCTCAAAATGTCGAAAAGATTGCCGAGGAGTCAAACAAACTTTCAGCCAAGTCTGAAAAACTTTTTGGAAAAGTGTAAAAAAAAAGAAGTTGTTTCTTCGAGGTAAATTTTCATTTTGACATGTTGTGGTTAGGTTTTACCAGAAAAGGAATTTTTATATTATATAGATATAGAAAAAAAATAAATTATGTTGGTTCAATTGATCTTAGGATCAATTTTTTAAAGAAAATATTAAACTTATTTTTATTATTCTTTAATATTTTCAAAGATTTTCATTGGTTTATTTAAATTTTAGAAACTTTCCAAGTATTTCGATATAAAGAATTTCTGCAGGCAACTTTTGATATTCTCTAAATTTCTAATGATTTCAAGAGATTTTCACGTATTTTAAAGGACCTTAAAGTTTTCGTGGGATTGTAAAGGATTTTAATAGTCCTCATGGAATCTAAAAAAATTCAAGAATCGTTTTTAACTTTTAAAAGATTTGATGAGATTTTTCTTTCCAAGAATTTTTATTGAGAGATTTTTATTGCATTTTAGGAAATTTTTAAGAATTTGAGGAAATTTTTATGAGTTGTAAAAGTCCGAAACTAATAAATTAAAAATTTTGCAAAAATTGAATCTAAACTTTATATTGATAGTTTTTTTTTTTTTAATTCGGAGCACTGAATAATCTTTGTTTCAAATTCCAGCACTCCAAACTCAGTAAATGATTTTTTCGATGATGACGATGACGATTTCGAAATTATGACTCCTAGATTGAAAAACAAAATTCAGGACGAGTCTTCAAAAATGGTTCAGTCCAAAACTGGACTCCCAAGAAATAACTCTATAATATCAATTGTAAGTTTGAAACAAATATAAATTTCTTTTCCTCTCTATAAAAATACCCCACTTTTTAAAGAATAAAACATGTCTTATTTTGACTTCAGGCCAGTTCCGAAGAAAATTCACTGATAGATCCACCAGAAATCTCATTGCAATGCATTGAGGACTCAATCGAAGAAAATTCGTGTCGGATTGCCAAAGACGAGAAATGTGAAACGAAGTCCGAAAAATTCAGGGAAACTGTAAATAACTCTTCTTTGCTTATAGATGACGACAAACTGAAAATATTAGCGGACAACTCGGCAATTGATAACGAGACACTTTTTCAAGAGAGTTCAGATATAGAAAATGAAAAGTCTGTGGGAAAAAATCAAGCGGATTCTCAAGAAACTAGATCATATGAAAAATTGTCCGATACGCCAACGAGGAGACGACTTTGTTTGGGGAACTTAAGAAGGCCTGTGATATCTGATAGCGAATCTCCATCTCCGAGGAAGTCACCTCCACGTAAATTTACGTCAAGAAAAGCTCTCTCGCCCGAAAAATCCATGTCACCAAGAAAAGAATGGCAGGGACCAGACTTTAAGGTCAATATGAAACCATTGGGAATTGATAAGGAAATTTTGAGCTGGCTTCAGAGTGTTAAAAACGATCCGATCATCACTGCGACACCTGTGAGTTTTTAAACAATGTTTGTTACTTTTTATTTGAATTTTTGGAGTTGAAAATTTAAAAAAACGATGTGCAAAATCTGTTAAATTATTTATTAAATTGTTTTTAATGACTTCCAGCAAGTATACAGTATTATTCTTGCTGCTTCTACAGATACAGGTTCATCTAAAAAGAAGGAAATAATTAAAAGATTCTTGACACTAGGAAATTCCAGACAAAATAATTGTTGCAAATAATATTTCTGTCATTATAAATTCACTGATTAAATAATGTCGAAACGTTTTGACAAATTAAACACAGCTTTAATGATTTTAAGAGACATTGCAAGATAATTTCTTAGATTTTAATTATAAAAGAAACTTTCTCTTTTTGAATCATTTTAAACTTCCTCAAGAATTTTGCGAAATCTTTGTGAATTATTTAAAACTTCTAAAATATTTCCTTCGAATATTTTGGAATTTTTTACACTTTAAAATCCAATGAAACTTTAAATTTTTGTTTAATCACTTAAAATCTCTAGAAATTCTTAGAATTCTTCTTTATTGTAAATAATTCTTCGAAATCGTTTTTGATATCATGAAATCTTTTTTAAATTCCTCAAAATCATTCAAAATTCTTGGAAAGTCTTTAGAATCCACCGAAACTCTTAAAAATTGCTTAAATTTTATCAAACCTCTACAATAATAATAATAATAATAATAATAATAATTTTTTATTCACAGATGACTCATGAAAGCCTCGAGACCAACTACCAGAAACTCAAAAACCTGCAGCTCGAGCTTTACGAAAAATGTTTCATCGCCTTGACAAATATCCCTGTCCAAATTCTACAACACTTTCCCAAATTTGACGCTAAAGCTTTTGGTGATCTAAAAGAACTGGGAAATCGCGTGAAGGCGAAAACTTTCCGGATAGGAAAAAGCCTGAAAGAAGTGAAAAAGAAAGAAAAAGAGAAAAACTGTAACTCATTATCAAATTCTGAATTTCCTTCAGCGGATGATTTCGAAGGTTTCGTGGAACCTTCGCCTGTGAAAGTTCCCACAAATAATACCTTTGACAGTCCAAATCTTAGTTATCATTCGCTCTCCGACAGATTACAAAATTTCCAAACTCCAACGGTTACGAAAGTGAGACAGGAGGCAAGGATTCAAGAGAATATTACAAATAATATAGAGGAGAGATCTAGAAACTTGAGCGAGACTCCTAGCGATTCTCCGGAAGTGAAGAAATCTAGTTTCAAGCTGAAGAGGCCCGTGAAAACGAAGATGATGGAGATCACGAACGAAATGTGGGAAAAGAATCCCCAGTCTCATGGAATCAACATTTGTGAAACATCTGAGCATAAATTGAAATCTCCTGCTGATAACAGAAATGATTTTGGAAGATCCAGAGTTTCTGGAAACAATTATGAAACTGAGGAGAATTCCTCGAGGTCGAGTGTTCAAAAACCTGTCGCTTCTACGAGTTCCTCGAGTTCGTGGAAAAATCTCAACGATAGTTTCGGTAATTTGAGGATTTTATTACAGACTTCATAATCTTTCCCTTATTCTCATGTTATTTTCTTTTTTCTTCCTGTTTTCAAGAAAATTCCTCGTTTTTCACTAAAATTGCTCTCGTCCCTTGTAATTTCACAAAAACCTTCCAGATTCCTTAAAATTCGTTAAAATCTTGTAAAATTCCTAGAAACCTCTTAGTTTCTTAATATTTTATTGTCTGAAAGTTCTTAAATCCAAAATTCAATTTTATAATAGTTCGTCTTTTTATAAAATTATATTTCCTAAAATAATACGTTGTATAAAATTATTTGATTTTCCAAATTTTTTTTCAGGAATCAACGTTTGTAGTGACACACCGGTTACCAAAGAGCTTTTAACTCAAGATATATTAAACCTACCTGCTTTAAGAAGCGATTTGTACAAAAGTAAGCAAACCTTTTGAAAAAATCTTCCAAATTTATTTTTAAAAAGTAAGGTAAATGCACCAATAGATGGACAAATATTATTTCAAAAAGCAATTACATTAAATTTTAAAACAAAATTGTGAAGTCATAATTGTTTTTTATAACTATATAAAGTTCTGAGTGTAAAAATTAATTTTTTTAAATCTTTTTATTTAAAATAATAATAAAAAAAATTATCTAAATTTGAAGTGTCGAAGTTTTGTTTCGAGAGCGCCGCCATTAGTAAGCATGTGACTGCTAGACTGTAAACGTTTTTTGTTATTGCTATTAAAAATTAATGGAAAAAATTAAGTATGTGCATTTGATTATGTTTACATTTCAATAACAAAGCTATAAATATATAGTATTAAAATAATAAAATCAAAAAGAATTAAGAACATATAGCGTCCATCTACTGGTATTGTCCATCTATTGGAGTTTGTCCATCTACTGGGGTTTTCGCTCTTTTCTTAAATTTTCCTTTTTTGTTAATTACTACGAAAATTAACAAAGTTTTAGTTATTTTTTCTAGTTAATTACATATTTTTACATAAATATACTTTATTTAATTATAACTTCTTTATATTTTACTATATTGTTTTACTAAAGGAACATGATAATTTGCTTAACCGTCCATCTATTGGGGTATTTACCCTATATAAAGATTTTTTAAAAAATTTCTTCTTACCTACTATTTAGTTTCTTCGAAGCCTCCAGCGAAGGAAATAAAAACTCCGGAAGCACCAAAGGGTTCAAAAGAGAAAGAGAACCAGGAGTCTATGGAACTTGGCCGTTTCACCGGAAACTACAAAAATGACGGTGTCAGTGGCGAATTCGATTCCTTAACTTTTGATCATTCGAAGGAAATGTTGAGGGTAAATTTTTTTAACTGTATATTTATAAATAATAATTTCTTCACTGTTCGTGTATTTTTTTAAAGATAATTCATTTCATGAGAATAATCAGGAAATATTGACGGCTCAATTAAGATATAAGTTTATTTTTCTAGGTTTTCAGACAAAAATTCGGTCTCTACTCCTTTAGGCCGAACCAACTTCAAGCGATAAACGCTGCGCTTTTAGGGTTTGACTGTTTCGTCCTCATGCCAACCGGAGGTGGAAAATCGCTTTGCTATCAACTTCCGGCGATATTATCACCTGGAGTAACATTTGTAATTTCCCCGCTAAAAAGTCTTATTCTTGACCAGGTCCAGAAGCTTAACTCCTTGGACGTAAGTTGATAATGTATTGATCAATTTAATAACTAGGAATAGAGGAAAGATACACCTGCTTTTATCCGATTCGAGAGGATTTGAAAAGATTTGAATGGATTTGAAGAATTGTAGAAGGAATTTTTTTTATTGAAGTTTTTGTAGATTTATAAAGAAATGCACTGTACTCTCGCGGTTGCCCTATTCGCGTTAGTCCGGCCGCTATTATATATAGTAGGCAAGGAGGTCCGTGGGGTATAAAGAGGGAGCTCGAATACAATAGTATCGTAACAAAAAAGTTCATTCGCACTCGAAGAATTTAAAAAGAAAGAGAATTTGAAAAAAATTTAGCTTTTGAAAAGATTTCAGAAATATATCAAAAATTTTAAGAAATTTTAAGGTACATCAAAGATTTTTAGGAATATGAAGTTATTTCGTGAAATAAGAGATTTCAAAGGTTTTATTTCTAATATTTTATACTTTTACGATATTAAATCCATTACTAAATAATCCTTCATTTTTAGATTCCTGCAGCGCATTTATCTAGTTCGATAACAGAAAAAGAGGCAGAGGCAGTTTATAGAGAGCTATCGAAACAAGATCCGGCTTTAAAATTGCTCTATGTTACACCAGAAAAGCTTTCGGCTTCTCAAAAATTGTGCAACTTGATGACAGCTTTGTACCAAAGAAAACTCCTTGCGAGATTTGTCATTGATGAGGCTCACTGTGTGAGCCAATGGGGCCACGATTTTCGACCTGATTATAAAAAATTGAAAGTTCTTCGAGAGAATTATCCGAATGTGCCAACAATCGCGCTCACTGCAACAGCCACTCCCAGAGTCAGAACTGATATTTTGCACCAGCTAGGTTTAACCAATCCCAAATGGTAATTTGAAATAATTTGAAATTCTTTAAAATATTTTGATTTTTTTTTAATCCTTTCAAGTCTTTTGAAATCACTTGAAATCCTGATAAAGTTTTTTAAAATAGCTGGAAATATTATCAAATTCTTTAAAATATTTTTAATTTTTTGAAATGTCTTAAAGAAATTAAAAATTGTTTGAAATACCTTTTAATTTTTTTAAATATCCAGAAATCTCTTGAAATATTTTAAATCTCCTGAGGACGTTAATGTTTTTTTGCCCACTGGGTTGCAATTTTTGAAATCATTTCAAGTCAATAAAAATCTTTTGAAAACTTATAAAGAAAAATATTAAGACCAGGAATTTTTTCACTTTGTAGCCTAATTTTATTTAAAAAATAAGTAGCATTAAGAGCGAAAACAATAAATATTTATTTATTGTATTTCTTAAGTAAAATGAAGAGAAATAATTTTAAAGTCAGAACTTGGTTAAAACTCTTAAAAAGATATAAAAACTGATTTTACTTTTTTTTAAGGTTTATGTCGAGTTTCAATCGACCAAATCTGAGGTACAGCGTAATCGCAAAAAAAGGGAAGCAGTGTCCCGAAGAAGTGATCGGCATTATAAAAGCGAAATACAAAAATGAATGTGGAATCGTTTACTGCCTCTCCCGAAAAGATTGTGATGACTATTCTCAGCTTATGAGGAGTAATTCGATTAAGGCAGTGAGTTATCATGCTGGACTCTCCGATCAACAAAGGGCCGACGCTCAAGGCCGCTGGATTGCTGAGGAGGTGGGGAATTTAAAAAAATCTAATTCGAAAGAATTTAACATGAATTCAAAAGTATTTAAAAGAATTTAAGGATTCTTTAGATTTATTTATTTGACACAGGGTGGCCACAAGTCAGAGAACTCAGGAAAGTGTCAGGGAAATGCGAATAGTTCTCAAGGAAAATAGAAATTGTCATTTATGCTATGTTATTTTTCATGTACATATTACATATATAGCTTTTATAGTTCCTTGAGAAATTTTAAAAGATATTAAAAAGGTTGTATGGATTTTAAGAAATTTTGAATCTTTTAAAATTCCACGAAATTGCTTAAAATGTCATAAAATCGTTTGGTATTTTTACAATTTTACGAAATCTCCTAAAATTTTTTTAAATCCCTTAAATTCCGGGAAAAAAGAAACTTTTAAAATCTCTTAAAATTCCACGTATTTCTTTAAAATCGTTTGGTATCCTTTTGACATACTTTGTAATTTCTGAATTTTTAGAGATTTCAAAAATTTTGCAAAATTTCATAAAAATTTGAAGAGAATTCAAGAGATTTAGTGAGCGACTTTACAAATGGATTTATTAATTAATTAATTTATTTATTTTAATATTTCAGATTAAAGTCGTTTGTGCAACAATAGCCTTTGGAATGGGTATCGACAAGCCGAACGTTCGCTTTGTGATCCATGCATCTCTCCCCAAAGCAATCGAAGGTTACTACCAGGAAAGTGGAAGAGCAGGTCGAGATGGCGAAATCGCTGATTGTGTTCTTTATTATAACTACTCAGATATGCACAGATTAAGAAGGATGCTTGAAATGGATAGACCTAGTGCAGCGGTTCTCAAAACTCACATGGATAATCTTTTTAAAATGGTCGGCTTCTGCGAGAACAAAACCGACTGCCGAAGATCACAACAACTTAACTACTTCGGGGAGATTTTTGAGCGGGAAAAGTGCCTCGCAAACAAAACGACTGCTTGCGATAATTGTAGGAATAAAGGGGAGTTCATTGTTATGGACGTTACTTCAGACGTGAGACAAATTATCAAAGCCGTGCAGGAAATCAACAGAAAAGTCAGGCTTACCTTGCTTTATCTTACTGATATATTCAAGGGGTGTGATCTCAAAAAAATTAGAGATGCAGGTTCGATTTTGTCTGTTTATATAATAATATTACAAGTTTTATTCAGGATACCTACTATTTAAAATTAATATACATACTAATCCTTTCTTTAAAAAGTAGTGTAACGAATCCTATCTTAAAAAAGTAGTATAAAGAAATTTCCTTATAATTTGTTAAAACTTCTTAAAATTCTTAGAAACCTCTTGAAAGCCCTCAAAGAAATATTTTTAAAAAGTTTCAAAATCCCTAATCTCTTAAAATCATTAGAAATTTTATCAAATCTTATGAAATCCTTATCAATTTTACAAAGTTTTATAAAGCGTTACAAATTTTAATCCTTTAAATTCGCTAGTCCTCAAATATTACTTTACTATATTTTTTCCAAATTCTGTAGGTCTGACGACTCACCCGATATATGGAAAAGGAAAAACGTGGAACAAAGGTGACATAGAAAGACTTTTACATAAACTCGTTATTGAAGGTTACCTTCAAGAAGAAATGTACATCAATAATGAAATTGCCTGTGCATATATCCAGGTCGGAGAAAAAGCCACCGAATTTATGAATGACAGAAACGCGAAGGTAAGTAAGCGATATTTACAACCAATTATCTAAATTTTGAATTAATTTCTTAAAGCTAAAGCCAATTTTATCGCGAATTTCAAACAGTCAATATAAATTTGATATTTCTTTATTTCAATGTTAAGATCTTAATGCTTTTGGATCCAATTTCCAAATTCAAAGTTTGATTTCTTTATTTTACTCAAGAAAGATTAGAATTTTCTTTTTCAAAATCTAAATGTGGCTGTAGAGCGATAAAATGTTTAATTTTAATCAATTCTACGCAAAACGAAGAATTAGAAATCTCACTTAAAAACTAAATTCTTCACTTTACAGAAAAAACATTAAGACCAGGAATGTTTTCACTCTATATGCATACTTTTATTTGAAAAATTAGTATCGCTAAGAGCGATATAATATCTCATTATAATATTTGTTCATTAATATCAGGAAATCGAATTTTGAAGTTAGAACTTGGATCCAACATTCTTAATATTTCATTTAATTAAAAAAATTATTTACAGATAACTTTCAACACTCGAGTGGCGAACACATCTTCGACAGCTGTTGCAACTGTCTCGACAGTTTCGAAACCAACTCATCCAGCTTTGAGGGAGTTGGAGGAAAGATGCTACACTGAATTAATGACAATAATCCGGGGAATTGCAGGTGCTTTGGATGTTTCAGCTGCCTCGATTATGAACATGATTGCCATTCGAGCGATGTGCCAACAACTGCCGATAGACGAAGAAGCGATGCTCAAAATTCCTCATGTGACCAAAGCGAATTTTGATAAGTACGGAAAGTCTTTGCTCGATATTACTCAGAAGTATGCCGCCGAAAGAGTCGGTAAGTTTTTTCACTTTTAGGTAAAAACGTCATAATTAGAGTGGGTATTAAAAAATTAGAAATAAAATCTAGCTATTACTGAGCTTCATTTTTGGTCCCTTATAAATCTCCTGGAATTCCTTAAATTCTGCTAAAACCTTAAAATTCCTAAAAAATCTTTTGACATCTTAACATTCCTAGAAATCTTTTAATATGCCTTAAAATTACACGAAAATCTTTAAAAAATTTAAATTTGAATTTTGAAGCTAGAACTTGGATTCAACATCCTTAAAACGTCTAAACTGTTTAATTTTGAAGACTTAAAAATTTGTAACTTTGTAAAATCAGTGCAAATTTTAACTCTACAATTAATCTTTTAATATTTTGTATTTTAGTTTTAGAAAGCGAATTAGCACAGGAAAATGAAGATGAAGAGAGTGATGATGATGTTTGGTGCGCCGACACCAGATCCACTAACAGTAATGGAAGTGGTGGAAGTCAAGGCAGAAAACGTAAAGGAAAAGGTTGGTACCGAGGCGGGACGAAGAAATTCAAAAAAGCTTCAAGGTATTTTTTTTATTTAATATCAACCTAATTTTAAAATCACTTTAAATTATTTTTAAAACACTTTAAGGGCGTTTAAACTAATTTCTTACCTTGAAATTCGATTTCTTCATCTTACTCAGGAAATATTATAGTTAAATATTTTTTCGCTCTGTGTGTATATTTATTTTTAAAAGAATTAATTGCTCTACAGACCTAAAAAGTACCTATTTTTAATATTTTTTGAGTAGAATGAGGAAATAAAATTTTGAAGATAGAATGTCGATGCAATATATTTAAAAAAATCTGGCCGCTTCGGGCTCCGAAATATTTACACGTCGCGCTCCGTGTTGCACGATTGTGTCCTTCGTAAAGCTTACGGCTTACAGGACACTTGTACCTATATGTTTTATTTAAATTTAATTAAATTAAATTACAGCTTTGAATGTAAAACATAACTAATTTACTTAAGGTTCTATAGACCTTAAGGAGCACATTCTCATCAGGGCACTCGCACTTCGTGCTCGGCTCTATTGAACAATATTTTTCATGATTAAAACGAAAACTACTGATCCTATTGAAAAATGGCCAAAGGAAAACTTGCAGATCTTTTTAAGGCCAATAATTATGTTTTTTTAAAATAATTTTCTCTGTATCTCGCGTTATTTGACAAAAAATTTGAATTTTCAATTTTTTAAGGAAGTTCAAGAAGTTGCTATGCCTATCCTATAGGGTGTTCAAAAATAAACATTTTTCATCGTTAGACTTTTTTTTCGTATCGTGCGTTGTTTGGCTTCTAATTGAAGTTTTCTTTCATTTTTTTGGATTTTCAAAATATTATAAGTTTTTCAATTTTTTTTATCCAAAAAAGTCATTAAGGGCATGTGTTACTTACCATATGAGCAAATTTTTAAACCCAGTTTTCTTCTTACAATTTTACATTTTCAAAAAAAATTATAGTCAACATCTGTCAAGAACGTGAACACGAACGGCTGTTGTCTAAAATTTTTTTGAAAATGTAAAAATTGTAGAAGAAAAAACCGGGTTTAAAAACTTGCTTATATGGTAAGTAACACATGCCCTTAAGATAAATTGTCCGACTCTTTGTGTACTACAAGCATCCGTCATTAGAATTTTAAAATTAAAAAAAAGTGGTTTAAAAATTTTTCAAAATGCTCCAACATTTTGAATTTTTATCCAAAATGACTGACTAACGAACTTGACCTTCATTTTAGGACACTAAAAGAGAATCCAATCGGTCAATTCGGTTGAAAGTTATCGTGCTCACAAACTAAAAATCTACAGACAGACAGATGCTTTCGTAAAAACATGTTTTTCGGGTTCAGGGGGTCCCAAAATGTGGACATTTGACAAAAACTGGGGGGGGGGTCAAATTTTACACAAATCTAATACCTTCTCTGATGAGAATGTAAAAAAAGTTAAAGCAAAAATATTTTTTCAATTATTTCAGTTCAGCGCGAGGAAAATCTTCAACCTCTACTCGAGGAAAAGCGTCAACTTCTACGCGAGGAAAAATAGCTACGAGAGGTAAAGGAGCCTCGACGAGTAAAGGAATCGGTCTCGTTCAATTCGGACAAAACCAGAACTTCACAGATCCTCGATTCACGAAATTTAGTTAGATAAATGGACGAATCTGACTTTTAATAAGTCTCTTCAATATTCTCATACCTCGAAGTCGATCAATTCGACAAGTATAATTAAAACAATACATAATTATGTAAAAATCTGAAAATATTCTTTAAGGGCATGTGTTATTTACCATATTAGCAAATTTAGATAACCCGGTTTTTTCTCACAATTTTTACATTAAAAAAAATAGTAATAGTGTACGGATGTAAAGAACGCGGATACAGACAGCTTTACACTATTATTTTTTTTTAAAGTAAAAACATATGGATTTATTTTTATTAAAAATAATCTGAATTTACTTATATGGTAACTACCACATCCTTGTGGCCATGCATTGATATCCAGTCCCTACCTTACAGGCATTTTTTCCCTGCAATGCTTTTTCTATCATTTCTACATATTTTTACATTTATAAAACAAATTTTATGTCGATATCTCAATAAATAATAAGAATATAGAAGTCGCATTGCAGGAAAAAAATGCCGGTAAGATAGGGATCGGATAACTGACACATGACCTTAATTGCCATTAGGAAATTAATGAGTACAATGTATAATTTATCATCTATTTTAAATGTCCCATTAGTAGTTTGTAAATAAGATGCGTATTTTTTTCTACTGACTTAGTAAGTAAGTAATTTATTCAAAATCAAAGAAGCTTTTAATTTTTTATAAACTGGTTCTCGAAATCGTTTTAGATAAAGCTTCTTCGAAGATTAGATTCAGTTGAATTATTTTCTAGAGTCTTTGGAAAAAATTGTTACTTTTTAGTAAATAATCTTTCCGGATTGGAATCTGGATTTTAAACTCGAGTTTTGGAATCGTTTGAATTTTGAGAAAATTATTTCGGTTACTTTTGTTAGAATTTAATTTCTTTTCAGTCTTCTCTGAACAAATCTTTTGTATTTTAGGAAAAAAAATTATCCAAGGTTCTTGACTAAATAAATATTTGTATTTTTCTATTAAAAGACTACAACTTATTTCGGAAAATATATGTATTTCTTTAAATTATACAAATAACGCATTAGGAATTAATTTATTGTTTCTTTAAATTAAAGACATTTTAAAAAGGGTCTTAGATCAGTTTTACGAATTTTAAACTGCCAATTAATTTTGATAATCTCTTCATGATTATTTTAAATATTTTTGGATTATTTTCAAAACATTGTTTTAAAGTTTAATGCCTCAATTTTGGACGATTTGATTTTTTGTAGATATTGTTTTTTTTTGTACTCTCAAGAAGTTTTCTTTGAGATAAAATAAAAAAAAATAACAATAGAAGTTTATCTACAGAGCGAAAAAATATTTAATTCTAATTGTTTGACAAAAATTAATAATTTACTTAAATATTATCCACCGGATAAACTATACAAGACTTTTTATTTACAACTCGGGCTGCATTATTCTTGCTTGTCGATCTTCATTTTTAATATGTTTTTTTAGAAGATCCATAATTTCATTGTCGAATTCAGAAGGCGTTGGCTTAACATTCGTCGCCCAGTAAAAAATGTCCCAATCGTTCGAAGGTAAATTAATCAAACGATCGTACAACTTGAGTTGAGATTCGTTGAAGTTATTCAAATATTTTTTAGCGAAGGTGCTAAGCAGAAGGCCGTTTTCCAACATTCCTCGTTTCCGAGATTGATAGAGCAATCTTAAAATAAAAAGTAAGTTAGTTATTAAGGTCTTTGAAACCAATTTCTAACTTTGAAATTCGATTTCCTCATTTTACTCAACAGATATTACAATTCGATTATTTTTTGCTCTGTAGCACTTTTTACTTTTCAAATACAAATATGCACATAGAGCGAAAAAACATATAATATGTAGTTATAATATTGTTTGAGTGAAATGAGATATCGAATACTGAGTTTAAAATTTCAATTCCTAATAGGATTTTTCACATTCAAACGCACCGAGCTTTCTTCAAGGTCACATTTTCACCCTCTCGTTCCACATACGGAGGAATAAAAGGTTCACGACCTTCAGGATGAACAATATTATCGACTTCGCCTTTCTGATTAATGCAAGTTGCTGAAATAGTCCTTTTCACTACTGGTCTCGCCTTAAAATAAATGATTATGTTATAAAATATAAATAAAAAATTAGAAAATTAGAAAATACATAATAATTTTATTTAAGGGTGTTGGAGACAAGTTTTAATCTAAAAATTCGACTTCTTCATTTTACTCAACAAATATTAAATTTGGAATTTTTTCCATCTATAGAATTAATTAATTTTCAATTAGAATTATGCGAACAGAGCGAGAAAATATCTAATTCAAATATTTTTTAAGTAACATGAAAATATTAAATTTTGAAGTTAGATTTTGAATTCTTCGTTTTATGCAAAAAGTATCGAAAGAAAATATTTTTTCGCTTTGTACGCAATCTTGTATTTGAAAAAAGATTAGGGCTACACATCGAAAAAATATTTATTTATAATTTTCGTTGAGTAAAATGGAGAATCGAATTTTCAGTTTAACACTTGAGTCGAACGCCCACAAACATAGTAATTTTATTTTCAAATTATCGAACATAAATCTTACGAAAAAATAAACCCCTAATTAATTCCTTTATAAGGCACTCATATACATTTACAGAAAAAGTAATAACAACGAGATGTAAAGATGTAAAGGATGTAAAGTAATATAAATTATTTAAAAAAAACATAACCTACACAAAAGTCTCGAACAAAAGAGTAAACATAATCGACTTTTTGAAATTATTAGCTTGAAAATGATAAAAGTAAGTGTCTGAAAGTGTTTCTAATTAATGGCATTTAGCAAGAAAGAGTAGAGAAAGAAAATTACACAATATGATGAAAAATATGAAAAATTGTTACTTACCAAAGAACTGCATTTATAAATAGAGTTCATTTTCAGTTGATCTTTTTCAAGAACAGAGATCCCGAGAATGATAATTTGATTTACTTTTTTCCTAAACTTTTTAGATTTACGTTGTTGGCTCCGTTTTTACTTCTCATCACTTTTCATTACAAGCCGTGGATGCCATGTGTATGTGTGTCAAATTCGTCAAAATGTTATAAATATTATTTAAATTACGTAATCGAACTAAAGTGCCAATCAACAATCAGATGATTTTCAACCAATAGAACAGGCTCTGCACTGCGCATTTCCGTTGGAATTTGTTTCTTTCAAATTTTGTTTACGGTCTGTTTTTCACGTTTTTATAACGAGATTCAACTGGATTCAACTGCATTCTTTTAAAAAATCTAATAAAGATTCTTACTCGTCGAAAATACAGTGATTTTTATTAAATATGTAGCAGTTGGTAGCAGTCTTCTGTTTTCGAGTTTCGGAAGTTTCGAATTTTGTGCTGGAGGTAAAGAGTAACCTTATAATTTTCTAAATCCTTTGTAATTTAATCTTTTTATCCCTTTTCTCGAATTTTGTTACAGACAATTGAAGTCTTATCCAATTTTCTACTTTCTATTATTATTAGAAGATTTACGAGAGAGATACAAATCTGAGAAAAATTCATTTTTCAATTTTATAACCTAACCTCGAAAATATGTTTATTATTTTTGTGATGGATGCTTGATGTTATATATATATAATATCATCGCATTATTCGGCTGAAGCAAACATTTTTATTTACGTGCAAATCCTAACAATTATGATTCGCGCGCTGTGCACACTTTTTGCTGGTAGAAAAAATAATTGAGAATTTTTAACTCTTGAAATATATAATCTTGTAATTCTTTAAGTATCTAATTTCAGAAATCTTCATGAGTTTTATCAACTTCCTTAAAATATCTTTATTATCCTTCAAAATGTGGTGAAATTCTTTTAAATTTACTT
Source organism: Synergus japonicus (assembly GCA_900474275.1). NCBI lineage: Eukaryota > Metazoa > Arthropoda > Insecta > Hymenoptera > Cynipidae > Synergus > Synergus japonicus. The sequence continues at coordinate 39,377 of UCOH01009945.1, forward strand.
GATATTTTTTAAAGTTACTTAAAATTACTCAATCCCATAAAGTCTCATACTGAAAATCCACTGATATTTTTCAAAATCTATTGGATCCATTCAAAATCTTTAAAATTACTTAAAATTCCATAAAATATGGACAAATCCCTTAAAGTTACTTAAAATCCTATGATATTTCATAAAATCCCTTAAAATTACTGACAATCCCATGAAATCTCGTAAAATTCCCATAGAATATCTTAAAATCCCTTTAAAATCCTTCAAAATCTGGTAAAATTCCTTAAAATTACTTAAAATTTCATAAAGTCTCATTATATCTCTTAAAATTAATCAAAATTCCATGAAATTTTGTTAAATTCTTTAAAATTCTTGAAAATCCAATATAATCTTTGAAAATTACTGAAAATTCCATGCAATTTCCTAAAATCCTTTAAAATTTCATAAATTAAAAATTTTTTTTTTAATTCTTCGAAATACCGTAAATCACTTAATATTTCTAAAATCTCAATAAATTTTGTAAAGCCCTTTTAAATTCCTTAACATTTTTCAAGATTCCGTGAAATCACATTACATCTCTTAAAATACCTTAAAATTTAATGAAATTTCGTAAAATATAAAAATTTTAAAAATTTGTAATTCCTAGTCTAATTTTAGGAATCTCAATAAATTTGTAAAATCCGTTCAAATTCCTTAAAATTATTCAAAGCCCCATTAAATCCAATTTTTAAAGCAATTTACTGCTCTTTTTTTTTTGGCAAAAAATTCATATTTTTTTTCAATTGTGCACCATTTCTACAAAAATTGATATAAAAGATCCTACGTACTTCTCTAGCTGATAGTATATAGTTTAAAAAAAACTTTGGGTTTTTGGTCCAGCTCTCACATTTTCTCAGAAATTTGTCCGACCGCGGAGCACCTTCCCGAAAACACTTCGCCGGAGATTACCTGTATCGCCGCCATTTTATATGAAAAAAAATAATAACAATTTTTTTTCATACCTTCATATGTTACATCCTTTAAAATTATTTAAACTCCCATGAAATCTCGATAAATACTTTAAATTACCTTAAAATCCAATAAAAATGCAGTTTTTACTTATTAACGCAGTTTCTACACGAATCAGGTTTTCGACAATGTGTTTGATATATTGGTAACATCACTTTTTTAATATAGGATAATAATATAACTAGCATTATCACTTCTTATGTTTTAGAATTTTCAGGGATATTTCAGGCGAATTACAAATTACGAGTTTTAAAAGTTCAATTATTCATAATTGAAATGATTTGAAATAAATTCGGGCCAGAATTTGAAAAATTATATGTAAAGATCCCTGTTTTTATTTTCAATTATTCCAGATGAATCAGATGAATGACAAAAGGAGGTTGCGAGGAACTGAATATCATTAAAAATTCGACAATGCTGAATACAAAAGAGAGAACTTTTTCATCGTGGAGATTATCCTCGAGCAATGATAGTGAAAGTCAAGAGATCGTAGCTTCTCAGATTTCGAGAGCATCTTTTCAGTCTCTGCTCTCCATGGACGACACAATTCTGAATGGAGTAATAGATTTACACGACACAGAAGACTTAGAAATAAGCACCAGAATTTTAAAACATGATCAAGTCATCGAAAATTTAGAAATAAGTACAGGAATTTCTCAAACTGACAGTGAAACGGAAAATGTAGAAATAAACACAGGAATATCGCAAAGAGACCCGATTTTCGCTAGTCCGATTCAAAAAAAAAGAAGAAGCAACAGGGATGACTTCGAAAAAGCAGCAAGTGCGGATTTCAAAGACCTTTCTGTTTATAATAATTCTTTCCTTATGAGAATGTCCTACGATCTCGGTAAAAATGAAATTCAAAAGGAAGACAATTCTTTTTATGGGCTTCCGATTAAAATCAAGGCAATGTTTAAAAAACATAAGGGAATCGATGAACTTTATCGTGAGTTTATTTTTTTTATGTTGAATAAGAAATTTAAGGGCGTTGGATTGAAACTCTGATATCAAAATTCGATTTTCTCTTTTTGCGCAACAAATATAGTAAATAGATTTTCTTTATCTGTAGATCTATCTACGTTTTAAACAAAAATATGCTTACAGAGCAAAAAAGTATTTAATTTTAGTACTTTTTGCACACGAGAAGAATTGGAAATCTAATCTCAAAATTCTGTTTTCATTTTCCTATTTTGGAAATTTTAACTTTACACCTTTTCTCAATTGATACAATTAAATCTTATGAAAGATTATTAGCTTTTATTTCTTGAGTAAAATGAGGAATCCGAATTTCAAGGAGAGAAATTGGTTTTAATGCCCTTAAAAGTCTTTTGAATTTATAACATATAATCATTAATTTTGAATTTTTCAATTGCCAGAGTGGCAAGAAGAGTGTCTGAATTTGGAGGCTGTGAAAAATAGAAAGAATTTAATTTACGCCCTACCGACAAGCGGTGGGAAAACCTTAGTCGCTGAAATTTTAATTCTCAGAGAAATCGTGTGCAATAAGAAAAATGCAATTTTAGTTCTTCCATATGTCGCTATTGTGCAGGAAAAGGTGAATATTTTTATTGGGCGTTGTTTTATTTGAATTTTTAGAAGTATAGAAACTTTTATTTCAAAATACATAAGTCATGTAAATTTGTCATAAATAATTATCATCTTTAATTTAAACAGGTTCATGCGATGGCACCTTTCGGGTTGGATTTAGAATTTTTAATAGAAGAATATGCAGCCGGAAAAGGATCATATCCGTTGAAGAAACGAAGAAAAAAAAATAGCGTTTATATCTGTACAATCGAAAAAGCGATGGGAGTTGTTAATAATTTAATAGAATTGAATCGCCTTAGTGAGGTAAAAAATGAGCTTTTTTTCAAATAATTTACCATTTCCTTATTCTAGGGTTGTTACAAAGGTGAAAAATCTGCAAAAGGCAATTTTTTCAAAGATCCTGGAAATAAGGATTTTCTTGAAAATAAATCTCTAATATCACTTATTTTGAATTATAACTTTAAAAATTGCTTTATTTGTACACAAAATTATTAATAATTGAACAGTTAAACATTTTAATTAATAGTTTATTTGAACAAATAATTTGAAATTTACAAAGTTTTCAATTAGGATAACGTTAAATAAGAAGCTTTTAGAATAGAATACTTTCAAATTGAATTATTTTTTTTTTTTTTTACAGTGAAAACATTCAAAATGGAATAGTTTTGAATTGAAAGCGTTTTCAAATAAGAAATTTTAGTTGCACACATAATCAAGAGTGAAAAATACAAAATTATTGTAAACTTATATTGTAATGTTCAAAATTGTTTATTTTAAATTCGAAAACATCAAATATTAAATAATTTTAGATTGAACTGAAAATTTGAGAATTCAAAACGAAAAACGCTTGAAATGGATCAAATTCATGAATAAGAAATAAATATTAAATATTATTAATAATAATAAATATTCAAATTCATCGAATCTTGAATTAAATAATTAAAAAAGACCTGGAATTTTTATATAGAAATTCTGTAGTAACTCTGTTTTTTTTATTTATTTTGTGATTTTTATTTTCTTATTCTTATTTTTATTATGCTTTCTTAGATTGGAATTGTAGTTGTTGATGAATTACATTTACTCGGTGAAGGTGGAGGTAGAGGTGCAACTTTAGAAAGTTTACTAACAAAACTAATGTATATAAATGGTAAGAAAAAATATTAAATTGAATTTAGTTTAATTTAATTTGTATTTATTTTGAATGTAATTTATTAATTTTCAGAAAACGTTCATATTGTTGGAATGAGTGCAACAATCGGAAATTCAAAAGAAATAGCGGAATTTCTAAACGCCTATTTGTATGAAAATAACTTCAGACCTGTGCAAATTCAGGAATATGTCAAGTCCGGTTCTGAGATTTGCAAGATTGACTTAAAGAGTGATGAAGTTTTTACAGATAAGAAAATTGTAAATTATGCCGTAAGCTACATTTTCAATACTTTAATTTGTAGTTTAGTCATAATTACATTAAATTTGAAATTTTTCAGATTTAGAAGTTTAAATTTTGAATTTTATAAGGAAAAAAGGAATAAATTTTAGTATTTTCAGTAATTCAAACAATTTCCGAAATGTATTTATTAATTACCGCCAAAATTACGAGCTTTGGATCTTTATTTAAAAAATTTAAAAAGGCAATTTATTCAAAAATTGTAATTTTGCCCCGAAAAAATTAAATCTTAATCTGGTAATTTTTGTTATTTTCAGTATACACAAGAGTTATTAAATCTTGATCCAGATCACATTGGTGGTTTAGTAATGGACGTGGTGCCAAAAGATTCTTGTTTAATTTTCTGCTCGAATCGCAAAAGTTGCGAAAACGTTGCAAAATTGTTGATCAAAATTCTTTATAGGTAAAGTAACAAAATTTTATGAATCGTTTAAAAAAGAGGTTGACTGCTTAATATTTTTCTTACTTTCAAAGTCGAATCGTTTTAAAAACCATTAAAATAATTATAATGTCTTTAAATTCGTTTTTTAATTCATTAAATTTTTATATTTAATCATACAAAATATCTTAAAATCCTTTAGAATCTGAAATCTGAAAATTATCTGAAAATATTTAGAATCCTTTTAAAATCACTTAAAATCCTTTAAGATCTTGAAATCTTGTGAAAGAGTTTACTCTTTGACATTATTTTTACATCTTTAAAATTCCATTTTTTTCAACTATTCTCCACCAGAAACTATTTTTTAAATTACTGAAATAAACGTTGATGACCGGGAATTTTTTTCTGCGAGTTAAATCGTCGCCCTGAATAAATATTTTTTTTATTTATTTATATAAATATTCATTTAATGTAAATTTCAGGAAGTTATTGGAGGAAAAGAAGGAGGAAAAAGTAGCCTTAGAAAAAGCATTAAATATCGAAGGAGATTTATGTCCCATATTAAAAAAGACAATTAGATATGGAGTTGCTTATCATCATTCTGGACTTACTTCGGAGGAAAGAAAATTAATCGAGGATGCCTTCAGAGAAGGAACGATCTGTGTTATATGTTGCACTTCAACCTTGGCTGCAGGAGTTAATTTACCAGCGAGGAGGGTTTGTTAATTTATTCAATTCGTTTCACTTTAAATACTAAAATCGAATTCATTTAATATTTTATATCAATAAATATTTCTGAGTTAAATCTGAAGATTTTCAAACTCAAAAAGAATTTCGGACAAATTTAAATAGGAAAAATTATATGTATTATAAAATTTTTGCAGGTGATTTTAAGATCTCCTTACATCGGAATTGAATTTTTAAATACAAGCAGATATAAACAAATGATTGGAAGAGCGGGAAGAGCTGGAATGGGAGAAATTGGAGAAAGTATTTTAATTTGCAGAGCCCAAGATATTCATAAGGCATAATAATTAATTTATCTCTTGAAGATTCAGGGTGGCCACATATAAGGAAAGTTAAGCAAGTCAGGAAAATGTTAGGGAATTACAAGGATTTCGAGAAATTATAAAGAATTTTCAGGCATGCTTTGAAATTCTATAGGTTTCTAAAGATTTCAAGAAATTTTCAATAATATTAAGGAACTTTAAGAGGTATCTCGGAATTTTAAGAGATTACAAAGATTTTCATGTTTAGGGAATTCAAAGAATTTTAAAGCATTAAAAAGTTTTAAAGATTTAAAAAATTTTGTGGCCACCCTGAAATTGTATTCAAGAAACTCAGAATTAAGAATTAAACTAAAAACTAAAAAAAATTTAAATAACATTTACATTTTCTTTAATTCTTTTAGGTGAAGGGATTGCTGACATCAAAAATAGAAGACGTGCTCAGTTCTCTTCATACGGAAGAAGACAGAGGAATATATAATTTAATACTAAGTGCAGTTTTGCTATCAATTGCAAAAACTATAAACGATCTCTACAATCTCGTAGCCAAAAGTCTTTTAAATATTCAACAAACTCGTTTGAATGTCAAACTGCAGGAAGTTACAGATAAAGCAATATTGGCTCTTCTAAGAAAGGGAGTTTTGATAATCAAAAGGAACAGTGTTACAAGTAATAATTTTCAAGAAAAAAATGAAGTTCCCTCTGGAGATACGGAATTAGAATTGAGTCATTTGGGTCGAGCTGCAATGAAAGGTTCCCTACATTTATTTTTTGTTTATTTATTTATTTATGTAAAATTCTTTAAAAATTAAAAAAAAGAGTTTAAATTAAACAAATTATCTTTTTTGTTGTTTTAGCTTGTATCGGTTTGCAAGTCGCGGACACTTTGAATGACGATTTGAAAGCTGCTCAGAAACATTTGATCCTGAAAGATGATCTACACCTTTTGTATTTATCGACGCCTTACGAGTTGGCAAATATGGTGCAACCTGTAGGTTCTGTTTATCACGAAGCAGTAAGTAATTATTGAAAATTATCTTTTAAATAAAAACAAGATTTAATTTTAAAATGTCTCCTTGGGATATTTTTCTTTTTTGTAGGTGTTTAACTTAAAGGAACGACAAATGGACATTGCGAGGCTAATTGGGATTACAGAAGCCTGTGTAAACAGATTGAGAGCAGGAACGACGCCTAAAGTAAAATTTAAAAAATATTATCCCTAAAAAATACATTTTAAATAATTATAAAGGCTTAAAAACTAGAGATTTAAATATAAAAAAAAGAAAGGACAATTTTATAGAAAGATGTTTTATCATTTTCATTTGAGAAAAGTATTTTTTTTCTTTTTAGAATGTTCCAGAGAGGGTGATAAAAAGATTCTACATTACTTTGATGTTACAAGAATTGCGGGACGATAAAAATGTTTACGACGTGGCTGACAAGTATCAAGTGAATCGAGGCACAATTCAATTTCTACTAAACTCTGCCGCCTCCTTTGCTGCATCGGTTGTTCGATTTTGCGAAGTATGATATAAAATATTAATACTTTATTTTAATTCGTAAGCTTCATTAACTAAATTGTGTCTTAAAGATTTTGAAAGATTTTTGAGAAGTTTTAAAACATTTATTAACGTTTTAATGCTTGAAAAGGTTTACGGAAATCTAAAGAAATTTGGATAAAGTTAAAAAATAGTTAAAGATTTTAGAATATATTGAAAAATAATTTATAAGATTTGAATTATTTTACAGTCTCTTTTTAAATCGTCTTAAGGGGTCAGTCTAGTAACTCGCGCCGAAAAAAATGCGATTTTCGTGAATTTTTCTTGGAATACTGGATAAAGGTTATCATATAAAAGTTTTTAGGCTTAGTAAATACACTCTTGAACTATATAAACAAATTTTTTTTTTATTTTGTACACTTTTACGACCACAAACGTCAGCCAAGCGCTACATCTCGAAAAGAAGGTAGGTTCGCTTTGTTGATAAAACCTCGGAGCAGGGTTGTCTGAAACAAAAAAGTCAAAGTGCTTTAGATTCGGCTATGTCCCCTATGAAATTTATTCAATTATTTCAAAAAATAAAAAAATGGTGAAGAAAAAACGAAAAAACTTAAAAAAGGTGTAAAGAATATTTGGTTCAAATTTCATAAGGATCGGTCCAGTAGTTTCGAAACTTTTATCAACAAGGCGAGTAAAAACGTTGTTTCGTTGCACCGTACAAAATCCCTTCAGATCGTTCGAAGAGTTGACTTTCTTCCAATCTTTCCTGTCTCTGCTTTGTTCTGCCCTCTTTGGAAGCTTCCGATGAACGGCGGTTGCCTGTTTCGATACGCTGGCGGTCGCGAGATGTTACTCTTAACGCGGTCAGGCCGGTCAGCGCGCTCGAGGTACCTACCTTTGAAGCGCTCAAAAGTAATGTTAGAGTTCTCGGATCGTTCTTAAATTTTGACACAATATTTTTGAATATATTTACTTTCGAAATAAGTAAAAAAAATAGATTTTTCCTAAGTGAGTTACTAGACTGACCCCTTAATTTATTCAAGAATCTTGCGAAATATTTCTTTCTTTAAATTTACCTAAAGTTCATTGGTTTATTAAAAACATTTGTTTCTAAAATTTAATTAAATTCATTAACAAATTTTTCATAATTTCTGAAAATCTTTGGAAATGTTTTTACACCTAGCTGAACTTAATATTTTTGTTTCGAAGGAATTGGATGAGTTCTGGGCATTCAAGGAATTATTCACAACATTTGGCAGGAAACTCGAATACTGTTGTTCTAAAGAATTGGAACCCTTAATGGAACTACCTTACATTAAAGTGGTAAAAATATAATTTAATATAAATAATATTATACTCTCAAAAAGTCGCTTTTCTGATTGTTTAAATCTAATTTTAAAAAAATGTAATCAGAGAAAAGAATTCCTAATTATTAGGTAAATATGATTACTTACTTAATATTTCCAAATTTTTAGGGAAGAGCTCGTCAACTTTTTAATGCTGGCTACACAAGTCGAGAATCAATTGCAAACGCGACTGTTTCTGAACTTCGAGATAAGATTGAACACTTGCCAAGAAAAACGGCCTTTCAAATTATCACAGCAGCGAACGTAAGTTTTTTTAAAATTCTATATTTAAAAGCAAATAAATTAATATAACTTGATAAATATTTTACTCTAGCTTTTAATTCGTGAGGAGGCGGAAACTCACAGAGATTTGGCTACAGACGCAATGGAAAAACTGAAATTTAAAAACTGGAATGAATCAGAATTTGATTCCTTTTTTAGCACTCAAAATCAAATCGAATTGGAAAGTGAATTTCCCATCCAAAGGCAATATTTATGACATTTAATTTATCGGTATAAAAATATAATTTCATATTTAAGCTGAAATATCTTGTATAGAATAAAAGCGATATTTTTGTAGATTGGGCGAGATTAAAATTTTGTCTTAAAAAATTACTCTCGCTTTTTAGAGAAAATTAGACGATACATTTTGCATTTGTGAAGAAAGATTTTTACGGAGTTATGCGTATTTGAAGTTTTGGCTTTGTTTTTAAAAAAAAATCCAAATACGTATCGCTTAATTTTCTCTAAAAAACAACATATTTCGTCCCCGACAGATTCTGCAACTTTAAATGTGAAACCTGCCTGATTTGAAAGAGATTCGGTCTCTTGAATTAATTTTAATTCCTTGTAGAATAAGAAAATATCGTGTCTTTCAGAGCAATTCGTTTTGAGATGAACAAATTGTTTAAGCAGGCACGTAGATTAAATTCCGCATTGCGCTTTGATATAAGTTTTAAGTCTACTGAAGTCAAACGCACTTTGGAACAAAGTACAATTACTTGTATTTATACATATATAGTTATTTTGAAGCTTTTTTTAAGTTACCTAAATAAAAAATAATCTTTAAAATCTAATTTTACATTTTATTTTACACAATCACCTCTTTTTATAAAGACATGGCTTAAGTTCAATTACAGGGAGATTCTTCTTTCCTTTGACAACGACCTTTTCTTTTTTAAAATCTAAAAAGTAGAAAAGGTCGTTTGAGAGATCCGTCCAAGTGTTTACGAATCCGTATGAAGCAACTAGATTAATAAAGTTTTCAATACTGTCGAATCTGCTTTCGACTTCTGCGATCTTCAATATTCCTCTGAAATTATAAAATATTTAAAATATATTTTTCATTATTAAATAAATAAATAAATATGTAATAAAGTAACAGAAATATTCTCGATATATACGATTATGTATTTTATCTTTTTGTTTACTAAAACAATAAATATCATTTGCATTCTTTTTCATTTTACTAATAAAATAATTCGATTTTTTTACCCTGTTTTAAGAACTCGATTTGCTTCGAGTAAATAATCAGTAAGATTGGTTCCCATTAGAGATAAGCAAAAAACAACAACGTTCACTCCATTTGTTAATAATGGGGTGTGCGCCATATCACAGGCCTTAACTTTATCATTTAGGGCTACCAAATCAAATGAGTGAACTGTTTGTGGTACTGAGTCCGCCAGTTTTGCTTCTCCACAACCAAAATCTGCTACAATGTGATCTTTCGGCCTGAAAAATTTAAATTATATTAATGGGAATAGGTAATTAAATGAAAATATTTTTCATAGAATTTTTTAAGCAGAGTCAGATTAAGACAAATTGAAATCCAATGATAGATTTTGTCGAGGCTTCAACTCTCATCCCATAAAATTAATTTTCAATAATTTAAGCGAATTGAAAATAATTAAAAACGAAAAGAAATCAAAGGAACGAAAGAAAATTTAACGATTAAAATCACACCTTGACAAATATTATTTAAAGCGAACTTATTTAATTTTATATACTTAAAATTTGAAATTTGCTAATTTAGAATTGTCCATTTATCATTTTGTAACACTTAAAATGATTAAAAAATAGGAACGATTCAAATGAAGAACTATTGTATAATTATTTTTAATTATACTTACATTTTTTTAACAGAAGCAATAATAACATCCACAGGGTTTAAAGGCCAGTGTGAAACTTGTTGCCTGTATCCTTCATGATAAGCTGCAAAGGCATCAGGATCATCTTTAAAATATTGTTTTGATTCCGTGCTCGCGCTGTTATACAGAGATTCATTTATAAAACGAAATCTTGAAGATCGTAGATGCGCCAGCATTCTTTCCCTCAAAGAAGAATTAAGCTTCTGTTCTTTAGCCTCCAGCTTTTTATTTTTAATCATCTCCTGAATTTTCTTAACGTTTATTTTTTTAAGCAATTCATTCTTTGGTCCCTGAGGGGATTTCAAATTCCCTTCTATTAAAATCTTTTCCTTCTGTTCTTTCTTTCTGTTCCGTTTTTTCTTACTTTTAGAAATAGACGTTCCTTCTGAAATATTTTGACTTTTTTCGATTTGCTGATTTTTAATTTTTGTACTTTGGGCTTTAAACTTCTGCTTTTTGGATTTCGTTACTTGCTCGACTTCCTCTGCAAATTCGGATCGTTTCCTCTTTTTTAGTTTCAATAATTGCGGATTCATTTCATGATCTTGAATTGATTTCTTCTTTAGTGATTCCGTGTTTTGATTTATTTCATGTTTTTTCTTCGATTTAGGCTTTTTAGATATTTTCGAGAAATTTGACTCAGTTTTGAAAGTTTTTGAACTCGGAGAATTAGTTAACTTATTTCTCTGGGATTTCTTTTTTGAATTGTTTACTTTTTTTACATTTTGAGATGATTCTTTTCCTTGAGTTTCATTCAAAGTCGGAAAATCTGACGGATTTTTAATTTTTTTCTTCTTATTTTTCTTTTTTTCATCGGCCTTTGGTCTCAAAATATTCGCTTTTCGTTTCAGCTCCTTTTGCTTGCGTTTCTGTAAATAAATGCAGTTACTTAACTTCTTCAAATTAAATATGTAATTATGTATTATAAACATTCTTTAAATATTAAAATCTCTTCAAATTTCATGAAATCCTTTAAAATTCCACGAAATTTTTTAATTATCATAAAAATCTCTCGTAATCTTTTAAAATTCCTAGAAACGTCTTAAAATCCCTTAAAAAAATTGAAGATTTCTTGAAATCTTTAGAAACCTATAGAATCTCAAAGAATCCCTGGAAATTCTTTATAATTCCTCGAAATCCTTGGAAATCTTCGAAAATCTATTAAATAAACTATAATTTATTATTATTATGAATATATAAATTTCTATTTCCCTTCTCAGCTACTCGCATTTTCTGATTTCCCTGACATGTGGCCACCCTGATACTTTTAATAAAAACTTTTCCTGGAAAAATGAAAAATATAAATAAAAATTGTTTTGTAAACATAACCTAATAAATCGTAAATTAATTCTCTATGAGTTAATCTATAAAAATATCTATAAAATAATAATGCAAATTATTTGTAATTTGTTAGTAGACTCATTTTGAGAGAAAAAGAAAGTACATTATAAAAGTTGTCTTTTATATAAAAATTAAAAGTTTTCTCTAATATAAAAACTTAATTTTAGAATCAAAAACCGGAAAAACTAAATTAAACGATATCTCTTAATTTTCAAACAAAAATAGCTTAATTTCATAAAAGGTCTCTTAAAAAGTACGTAAAATGAATTAAACTCCAAAATTATCTTTCGAAACTCAACTAAATTATTCTTAAAAACCTGTAAAAAATCGGTTAAAAAGGTTAAAAACAAGTGAAACAAAAATTACCTGTGAGAGCCTTTTAACTAAATTTTTGCCGCTTTTTTCTGCTCCCCACGTACTTTCTTCAAAAAGGCCCATAATTATTTTTTAAAAATTCTCAAACTTAATCTAAAATTGTATTAAAAGCCTTATTTTATCAGATTTTTTTTAATGTGGGTACATACATAAATAATTTTCGGAGCAAGCGCTCCATGTGCACATGTCACAATTGAAAATCAGCTTTATCATCGAGAATGAATCTGATTGGTTGATTTAAAATTGTCCTGTATTGTGATTGGTGGAATCTTTTAATGGCGAATCTTTAATGAAAGTAAGACCTAAATTGCTCAAGGCGGTTGCCAAGGTGGTCAGGGACAACGGTAAAAGTGTTTTGACGTAAACAAAGTAACAAACTCTTTTTGAACATTTTTGACAATAACTCGAGGAATAATTGTGAAAAAAGGGATACACAATGACTTCTCTAGACTTAAGGCAACAAAAATTGGAACAGCGGGTAAGAAATTACAATTCTTTTTTCGTTAAAAGTCAAAAAGTGGCCTGATTTTTAGACTAATCTTCTCTTTCGGGAGTTTTTAATCTTTGTAGAAGCTTCCTATTTTTTCGAATTATATTATGCTATTTACGACTTATTATTTAATTAGATTCAAGTATTTTCAGTTTTATTAATAGTAATATTTATATGTTCAAATTGAATTGAAGGTTTCGAATCGTACATTTTTTATATAATTTCGAACAATTAAAGTTTTCGGTTTTAATAAAAAAGATATGTTTTGGAGGTCAAATTTCAAAAGATAAATTAATTTTGGTTAAAACTTGAGTCTTTGTATTGATTTTATTACCTTCAATTGTCGGGGGAGAATAAATTGAATGTAATTGGAAAAATAGGTCAGTCATGTGCTCTCATCCGTGATTGAGGTTGTTTAATTTATTTTGCAAAGAGTTTACAGTGCTTTTCTAGATACATAATAAACATTTTTTTATTTTGTGACAGCCTTCATTTGCTGTATTTTAAATATGTCTTTGTAAAATCGTTACTATTTATAGAAAAAAAAATGTTATGACATTAATTTTCTAACAATTATCATATTCAAAATTTTTAAAAATACTTGAAGGGTTTAGAGAAAGAAAATAAATTAATATAATTCACAATTTTCGTTGATTTTTTTTTAACAAGAATATATGTATAACTGTGGAAATTTAAGCATTGGCTTATTTTTTATTCTTTCAAATTTTACAGCTGCATTATATTATGCAATGTTGTTTATGAATCAATACATTATACAAGTTCATAGTAAACTTAAAGGGCGTTCTCTATTGATTTCAGTTTATTTCACTTATATATGTTAAAATATTATCGCAGTCTTTTATTGACAGGTTTTTGTTGTTCTTAATTCTACAAGAAAAATCTATTAGATCGGAAAGAATAGATTCAGTTTTCTTAAAATTAAATATGTTTTAAAATAATGTTAAAAAGAGCCAATAATAGGAATGGGATGAGATAAAATATGTTCATCATCAAAGACATAAAATGAAAGATTAAATAAAAGGTTTATTTTTAAATTAATTAGATGTAAGAGAAAAGATTAAAACTGCAGATAAATCATAAGGTATGATATAAAAGTTTATATAAAAGATTAATTCAAATTTAAAATAAATATTAACAGTTCAGATAAATGACAAGATAAAAGTTAAAAAAATTTTTAATTCAGGTAAATTACGAGATGAACGATAAAATTGAACATAAAGATAAAAAGATAAATGTTGCGATTAAAGCGACTTTAATTTATTCCTAGTTAAATATGTTTAAAAATTTTTTTCAGAGGCAGTTAATAGCACAAAAAATGAAACAGAAGAGACAAACCGGTGCCAGTGGAATGGTGCAGGCTTCAAATTTGTCAGCTGCTCAACTTACAAGTCATTCTACCAAATGGCTTAATCCGAACAAGGAGCTTCACGGTAACAATTAAAAATTATTCCTAGGATATTTCTAAAATTGATTTTTAGCTAATTTAATTATACACAGAACAAGTAGTACATAGAAACGCATTAAAATGTGCCTAGAAAATGATAGGTATAATTATAGTAGACTCTGTTGTCTATTTTAGAAAGAAAAAAATATTAAATATCCTTTTGACTTTAGAAATTCTATATTTTAGGATATGACGGGCCACTGCAGTTCACTATGTCACCGGGAAATCCAGATATTGGTATTCTGTCAGAAAATAAAACTATGGAGACTGATTTAACAGGTGACTAAAATTATTTTTTAAATACCATATACTCAATTAATATATTATTAAAAATGAAATTAATCCCGATAAACAATCAAATATTACATTATTTCTAGATATAACTACAGATGGTACATTTTACGATGGAGCGGATGAGGAATCGTCTCCTGTGGATCTGCAATCTCCAGGAGAATCGTTTCCTTCTCAATCGCCTTTGAGGGTTGCACCATCTGATGGTCCAACCGTTGTTATAAACAGGGATAATCTTTCTTCAGTAAGGCGAAATTGTTACAAAAAAGTCCTCACTCTAAGATGAAAAATCTGCAATTTTTGGGACGACTGAAAACTTCCATGAATGAAATACCCAACATTATATCTTTAACATTATAAAATTACCTACACTGGAAAATTCCTGACAGAAAATTCTTAAAAGTGGACAATTACAAAAAATAAATAATAAATTTATACTTGATAATCAGTTTTTAACAATCTTCAATTTTTAAAAATCTTATTCTCACCTCTTAGTTATAAAATATATTAATAATTCCCATTAATTTATTCGTTAATTTTTTTTCAGAGTCCCGAGATTGAAGGAAACGTAGAAGGAAATATCGAACAATTTGTGTTGCAACCCGCTAATAAGAAAATGCACTACAAGTGTCGAATTACGCGCGACCGAAAGGGAATGGATCGAGGATTCTACCCGACTTATTTTCTACATCTGGAACGCGACTACGGAAAAAAAGTATATTGCTCAAATAATTTCTAACTAGAAACAATAATAAATTTTTCAAAATTATAAGAGGTTCAAAATCTATGTTTATAATTATTATAATATGTTTATTAAATTTGAATCTTTTATCTATTAGGTGTTCCTTCTCGCTGGACGTAAAAGGAAAAGAAGCAAGACGAGCAATTATTTAATTTCTACAGATCCAACCGATCTTTCTCGAGGAGGCGAAGCTTTTATTGGAAAACTACGGTCGAACCTTTTGGGCACTCAGTTTACTGTTTACGACAATGGTTATTCTTTGATGAAAGACGACAAGCATGAAGGTCACTCAAATCCACGACAAGAGTTGGCTGCTGTTGTTTATGACACGAATGTTCTTGGATTCAAAGGCCCCAGAAAAATGACGGTCATTATTCCAGGAATGACCCCCGATCAAAAGAGAATTCAGATTTGCCCTCGAGATGAAACTGAAACTTTGCTAGGTGTGTATTACTTTTTTACAAAGCTTAATTCTATAAACTTTCGAGAATTTTAAGAGATTACTAAAATTTCAAGAGATTTCATGGGATTTCAAAGAGCATTAAAAGTTTCAAATGATTTTAAAGAATTCTTCTGAATATTATAAAAACCTTTTGAATTGCTGTCGAATTTTTTCTCAATTGTTGTTTCTTTTGAATTTACGTTGGATCTTTTGAACGTTTTTCATATCTAATTCTAATTCGTTTTTCAGAATGCTTCAAAATGAAAAATATGGATAACTTGATCGAGTTGCATAATAAAACCCCCGTTTGGAATGACGATACGCAATCCTACGTTTTGAATTTTCATGGAAGAGTTACACAAGCTTCGGTGAAGAATTTTCAAGTTGTTCACGACACTGATGGTATGTATATTTATATTAATTTATTTTTTTTTTAAATTATTACTTAAGTATAACTTCTATATGGCTTGAAAATTATAAGAAAAAAATAAAATATGCTGATGGCTAAAAGATAAAAGTTCAGATAAATCATCAGTTAACAGACATAATACCAGATAAAGGATAATATAAAAGACCAAAAGATAATAATAATAATTATTATTATTATTGTTATTGTGTATGCTTGAAGTTTAGGTAATAACTAAATTTTTTTCTTGCAGTGGATTATGTCGTAATGCAATTTGGTCGCGTGGCCGAGGATGTTTTCACAATGGACTATCGATTTCCCCTATGTGCTCTTCAGGCTTTTGCCATTGCCTTGAGTAGTTTCGATAGTAAATTAGCTTGTGAGTAATTAAAAACTCAGCTGAATTTCGATATCTATTAAGAGACAATCAAACCACGCCGGTTTGAAAAATCGGCTCTGGTTCATGTTTGAATACCGGAAAATTGAAATATCTTTACTCAATTTTCACGTACCTGCATGTTTTCCTCTACAAGAGATTCTCGATGGATTAAATCTAAAAGAAACACAAAAAAAAAAAAGAAAACTCGAGATGAAGCAGGTCGAAAATTTAACGACTCTGCGCGATTTTCACCACAGAATCTGGAGTCGTGCAATCTTTAAGATTAACAAAGTTGGAGGAACTCCAACTCGTGAAAAAGACTTTCTTTTAGAATGTTTAGATTTCTTTTAAAAAGAAATGATCTGTATGTGTTCAAAGTCAGTTTTAAGCGAAACCAAATACGAGTGTCGTTGTTGCAACTTTCAGTATTATTCCATCGATCAATGTTGAAAATGTTCTCGAGGTTCCTGTTAATTTCTTAATACTTTTGAAGAAGGAAAATTTCTCTGCAAATAAACTTTACCACACGAGAATTTTAAAAAAATAGAATAAAGTGTGTAAAAATATTTTCAGAGGAATCATTCCAGAAAAATTGGAACTATAGGTATTTACAAATTGAAAGACAGCTTTATTACAAGTTTGAAACTTCTCAAATCTTTTTGTACAGCTCGTGTTGTTCTTGAAACTTATCTTCGAGAAAAAATGTTTTTCTACATTTGGGATAGAAAATCTCGAAGGAAAATTCACCGTGTGTTTAGAAAATCAAATTTTAAGATTGATCTAGACTTTTCACTGTCGCTCTCTTCGCGCTTTATATATATATATATATATATATATATATTTACATAGCATGCATTTATTAATTTTAATATGAATTAGTTAGAAAGAAATCGATGCCTGTTTTGAGAATTCTCGGAAAATAGTTATAAAGTTTTTCGGAAGGACAATGAAATATGAAATATGAAATGAGGGTGAATTTGTTCTAAAATGAATTGTAAATTTCAAATTGTAGCTGGAGGAATTATGCAAAGCTTAAGAGTTAATTAAAGTTAATTGTCGATTTCATTGTTGAAGATTTTCAATATATTTAGATGTGAATTTTGCTGTGGAATTTTTTAATACAGAGAGAAAAACCAAACTGAAGGCGGGCCTAATTTTAAGAATCTTTAAGATCTAGTCTACTATGTTACTAATTATAATTAACAAATATATTATAATATTATATTATTTTATACTTACATTACGATTTATGTTCTAAGATTTTATTCGTAAGAAAATAAACGCACTTCTTTGAAACTGATCATTTTTTAATTTGATTCTATATTCTTTACACTAATAAAGGTAATTATTTTTTTGAAGAACTTTTACCTCGAAGTACAAGTTCAGATAAATACTGAGATAAAATTTCAGATAAATTAAGAGAAAAAAGAATGAAAAAAAGTTGAGATATTAAATATGTAAAAAAAAAAAAGAAAATAAATCAAAAGGTGAAAAATAGAAACACCACATCTTGGAAATTAGAAATGACGACAATTTATTTAATTTTTTACATCAGAGAACACTTTTTGATAGATAATATGCACAATTTCTTACTTGTTAATAGGGAGAAGTTAAATTTTTTAAATAAAACTGATTTATTTACATTGAAGGCACTTTCATGTTACAAGTGGCACGATTAAAAATATTCGGAGATTTTTGTATAATAGAAAGCGATCAAGTGAGCCAAGAGATTTGAATCTCTCGGTGATGAAAAGGCAGTTTGTGATTTCGTATTTGCATCAATTTTACACCAATCAAATATAAAATCTTCTGATTTTTTTCTGGTTGGTTTCTTAATACTTCTGAAAGTAATTGACGGTTTGTTTATTTTATACGTAAGCGTTTGAGGTACGTTCATGGAACCTTTAACGCAAACGTGAAAATTCAGAACTAGTAAAAAATATCCTAAAAAATTTTACAAAAATCCTTAATTCATTTTACAATTTTTATAATGTTCAATTTAGAAAATATCAAGTTTCACATTATTGAGCCTTAGTGAAATTTATCACTGATATGATTAACAACACAGCCAGTAACATTCTGACATAATATTTGTGTGCGATGATTAAAAATTAGACTTAACTATTAATTACGTGAACACGGGTTAAAGTTATTTACTTTTTTATCGTCTCAGTTATATTTATTGTTATATTCCGTTAAATATTTGGTCAGCACTAAAAGAGTTAATTTTTCCGTTAAATAAATAAGAATCATTCAATGAAACTAAATTTCACCTGTGCGCTTTACCCCAATTTATACTTTATAAAAAAAGATGACTAAAATGTTCTCTTTAGATTTCAACTCCAAAAAAGGTACTGTAAATAATTCTTCAAGCTTTATAAAAATTAAAAAAATTGATCAACTTTGCGGATAAAAATGTGGGACGGAGTTGTATTCGAGAAACATCTTGAGGTACGCGCTATATTATTTTCGCAGTCTTCCCCTTTAAAATCTCCTAAGTTATCTAATCAAATAAAAAAAACTAAACATACGCTTCAGACATTTTTATACATAAAGCCGATATACAAATCTCAAGGATTGATTTTTGGCAACAATCAATTGTCTTAGATTATGCTTCAATTTATAAATATTAGAAGCGTATAATTAACAATTTATAATATACAAAACTGTATCAAAATCACAATCTTTCTATAAAAAAAAATACAGAGACTCTTCAACTTTCGAAAAGTCGAGCAATTCCGTTGATATGCAGAGGTTTAATAAAAACGACTACGATCCTCAGAAAGCGATCCGCATTCAAGAAATCAATTCAATATATTGATTAAGAGGAAGCTTTAGATTTTTCGAAGGCGCAAAATGGTTATCATATCGCTCTCGACTTAGAAAAATTGTAGAAAAATATCATTTGTGGGAGTTTGCCCTTAATTCTGGAATTCTGAGCGCGTTTCATTAGCCTTTTTTATGGTCCTGAATTCGAGAGAGCGGCCGTGTGAATTTCGGAGCTGGAATTCGAGAGGCCGGTCTCGGAATTCCGCTCGCTGCGTTTGAAGGTCTCGCTGAGTTGTAATTCGTCGGAGGCCGTAATCTTGGTCTTGACTCCACGGGACTCTTCGCTGGATTCGACGGAGCCTAAAAATCGAATCATGTGTGAAAACAAAAATAAATAAAATTCTTCGATATTCGTTCAAAACTAATTAAAATTTATAAAATCCCTTAAAAATACAAAAAATTTGTAAGAAATTTGTTGAGATGTATTGACATATTTGTAATGCTTTGGTGTTTTTCTAAGTTCTTTAATATCTTAATTTAAATTTCTTTAAATTGCGTGAAATTCTTCCAAATTCATTACAAATTAATTAAAAATCTAAAAATCTCTTACCCCCCCCTCCAAAAAAAAAGAATCAGGTTGAAATCTATTGAAATATTTTTACTCCATTTGAACTTTCTTAAATTTATTAAAATCAATTAATTAAGTTCTAAGAAATCTCGTCAAATCTTTCGAAATTCGTGGAAAATTAATTTAAAATCTTAAAATCCCTTAAAAATCATGAAGTTTGCAAGGAATTTGTTGAGTCATTGACGTATTTTCACTCCTTTTATTTTTATTGAATTCATTTAAATCCAATAAATCTATAAAAATTTCTTGAAATTTTTTCAAAATTTACGAAAGCATAATCATAAATTTCTAACAAATTAAAATCTGTGAAATCCCTTAAATATATTTTTAATTGATTAAAATAATGTTGATCCTTTTGAATTTGAATATTAAATTTGGCAATGTTTTAAATCCTTTAAAATTCCTGAAGGAAATAATAGTCAAAAATCATAAAAATATAAATATTACAGATCAAAAATGAGATAACAGATAAATTTGAGAAGAAAGATTACTTATAAAATTGGAGATAAGTAAGTGAAGATAAATTAGAAGATAAAGGATAAAAAATTCAGATAAATCATGAGGAGAAAGATAAAAATTCAGATAATCGTAAAAATATTAAAAACTTACATGTGATGCTTTCGCGGCTGCTTTTACGATCTCTTTCGGTATCGTAAATCCCCGAGAATTATTTTCGACAACTCCTGAAACATTTAGATTATTAAAAAATCATATTTCTAGAATATTTATAATAAATTATTAAAATTAATTTCAAACAAATTTTTTTAATCACCGAGAGAATTTATATTTTCATTTGAGCTGCTTGGGCTGAAAAATGGAGAGCTGGATTTAAGATCGCTGTGTGGAGAAATGCTGTTTCTCTTTGGGCATTCGATGTGGTTTTTTAAGATTGGTGAAGGCAAGTCGTTCTCTGCCTGCACCCAGGTGTTTTCGAGAATTTGTCTGTTTGGTTTCGGTGTTGATTCTGGATTGAAACCTATTGAAAAGTGGCTTAATTAATTTCTCTATTATTAGAGATTAATTAACAAGAGAACCTCCATTGAAATCAATCAACAGAACGGAGATACAAAAAAATATATATTTAAAAGCAAAACAAAAACTTTGTCCTCCAATCCAAGTTATCCAAATTTAAATGAAAAATTCAGGAAAAATACAAAGGAATTCAGAAGAAGTCTAAAGAATCTAAAAGAATTTTAAAGAAAACAAAAGAACTTTACATAAATCAAAGCGAATTAAATGAAATTCAAGTTGAATTTACTAATTTTCAAGGAATGAAACATAGAATTTAATTCATATTAACCTGAATTTGAAGAATTCCAAACGAATTAGAATGGATTTAAGGAGAAAGAACTTAAAAATAATTGGAAGACATTTTAAAGAAACATTTTCAAGAATTTGATGACGCGTAATTATTCTACTAATCCACACTCAATAATTTTTCACAATTTAACTTTATCAATTGAAAAAAGGTGATAAGTTCCCAAAATAGATGAAATAGGTGAAAAAAAGTTATTAGATGACGACTTGTGATAGCGGAATTGTGCAATAATTATTTCAGAGAGAAATTCGACTATCTGAATTCTCAGAGACGGAAGAGTTGATGATTTGGAAAGTAAATTAAGCTCTTAAAAGAAGACTCACCACGCGGCATTAATTTAGGCATCACTCTCGAGTTAACCATTTTCTTTTGGCTCACAAACGTGCTTGCAGTCGTCGAAATTGTGTAGGAACTACGACTACTGTCTGAGCAAACACTCAACCTGTCGTCCAAATCTGGAGCGCTCTGAGTACTCTCGATACTCTCTGTTGATCCTCCTGCGTTTCCAATTTGCTCCGAAGAATTCCTAATGGCTCCAGAAAGCCTCTGCTCGGAATCACTCTTGTATTTTCCCAGCCCGTACATTTTATCCACAGCTCTGGGAATGTTTGGATGAGATCCTTTCGCATAAGCGAAACTTCCTGGCGCTCTGATCGCTCTAAGGGTGTTTGAAGTCGGAATGTTCGGATTCGATTTTTGTAGGTAATGTGGAAGCTTCGAGAGATTTTTTGGGATTGCTAGCTTTCTGGGTTGTGGTTTGCTGAACGTAGAGTTTGCGTTTTGCTGGAAAAATAAGAAAATATGAAATTAGAGCTGTTTAAGATATAAGTTTAAATATCTTTTAACATTTCTATAAACCATATCATTTCTTGAAATATATGATATTTACAATTTCTTAAAATCACTTTAAATTACTGAAAATTCCAAGAGATTTCAAGAAATTTGAAGGTACTTCAAAAGATTCAAAAAGGTTTGAAATTATTTTTAATACTTTTCAAGAGATTTAAAAAAAAATTTAAGTGGATTTAAATGATTTTGAAAATATTTTTAAGACTATTAAGAGGTTTAAATTATAGATTTTTTTGCTCTGTACCCATAATTCTATTTCAAAATGGACAAAAAAATGTCTAATTACAATCTTTATCAAGTAAAATGAAGAAATAGAATTTGGAGACTAGAACTTGGTAAGAAAACCATTAGAAAATTTATGAAAATTTTTGAAATCCCATCTAATTATTTAAAAATCTTTTGAAATCATTGCAAAATTAAACTGTTTCCCTATATACTGTTTTTTTTATTAGCATAATATATAAATCTTTTTTTAATGTATTACCTGCTGAGGAGGTTTGCAAAATGTAGCATTGACATTTTCCTCTTCACTTCCATATTTCTCCATTGAAAAAGTAGCATTCACCTGTTCTACCTTTCCCCCATTTTCATTTTTCGAAAAAGTCGCATTAACATTTTCCACTTCTTCGTTCTTAGAAATAGTAGAATTAACATTCTCCGCTACTTCATTCTTTAAAAAAGTAGTATTAATACTTTCCCTCTCCTCCTTCCTCGAGGATTTTCTAAAAGTCTGAAACCTCTTATCACCCATTTCATCATCTAAATCTTGTCGCTTATTGACCTGCAACTGCGTACATTTTTTCGAACTCTCTCTCGTGTAAGTTTTATAATAATCCAAAGGCGCCGAAAAAGTCTCCTTAGAATTCTCATAAGTGATTGTCAAATCCCTCTGATGAATTTTTTCCTGAGAAAAAGTCGAGTCCATCTTCCTCCCACTTCTTTCCACTTCCTCGAGCAATTCCTGTCTCAAACTTGAGGCGTTCGTTGTTTTATTATTATTGTTGATATTCGGGTTATTGGTTATATTCGAAAGGTGGGAATTCGACGGAGACTTTTCGGAAACGTTTCCTTCACAGGAGAGACGTTTCACATTGAAGGTCATATCCGCATCGATTAGGGCGCTCTCCATGGAATTCTCGTTAATTCTTATGGTATTTAGACTGTCGAATGTTTCGTTTATCAAAAATTTTCCTTCCTCGGGGGTAGAAGTATCGAATTTGAGCTGAGAGAAATCTGGTGGCAGAGAGGCAAGAGACTCGTTAAACTTGCAGGATCCGTTCGAATTAAGAATCGGCGAGGTTTCGTTCGATTTTCGAAGGCCTTCGTGATGAGCAGAATTTAGAGAATTAAGCTGGAAATAAAGTGATTTGAAATTAATATTTATGTTTAGAAAATATTTAGATAGAATAGATAAAAGTATTTAGAATGACAGATAAAATTCCCAAAATAAAATTAGATCTCGAAACTCTTGGTATTAAAAATTTTTTAAATATCTAAAAAATAGTTTCGATTTAAATTTAAATCCAAAGCAATATATGTAATAAAATTTCAAATCAAAAGTGGAATCTTATCGATAATTTTAATCTAGAATTAAAAGTTCCTCCCTTTTAAAAGTTTCACTTCAAAGCCTATAAAATGGCTTAGAAAAATAAAAATTCAAATAAAAATCGTAAAAATTCCCCTAAATTCTCACCTGCAGTCCCAAATTTTCCTGTGAATGATCCTCATTAACAAAAGTTCTTTCCAAAGGACTGACACAAATCTTCGTCTGATTAAAGGGACTCGTATTAACTTTAGTTTGATCTAAAGTGCGAGTGAGATTATCTTGCAAGCTCTCCTCGTCTTTTGAACAAATTTCCGTGAAGCTATTAATATTCATCGATTCCTGAAACATGCTCGTCTGCATCATAGACTCAGTCAGGATGCCAGAGTCTGTATCACAGAGAGTGTCGTTTCTTCTCGTCTCGTCCGCAACCGAGATAAGAGAAGAATACAACAAAGATGGCTGGGACTCATTCATTATGTAATCAGAGAATTCTGGTTCCGTCAAATTGATGAAGGAGTCGATTCCTTTGGACTGCGAGAGGTTTAGAAAAGCTTCAAGACTCTCGCGATTCAATGAACTTGGCTGGCTTTCTCCTCCATTTACTCCAGAAAAAACGGAAGTTTTTGGTCGGAGCATCGATGGAATTTCTTGAGATCTGCTCGTTGATGCTTCATCCATTTTAAACTGAAAGATAAATAGAAATGAGATTTAATTAATTTAATTCTTAAATTCCTAAATAAATTCGCTTCTTTGTAAATTCGGAAAACTGTAGAATATTTATTATCGTTTTGGATGTTTCAATTATTAATATTTTAGCATTTCACGCACTTGTCCAGAAGTTTTTAACGCTGTGAACGAATTTTTGACTGGAGATGACAAAGTTTCCATTATGGCATCGAAACTCAAACGATTGGACCGCCGTTTTGCTCGGGTAAATGTCCTCGTGTCTATAGATTTTTTAAGGCCTGGAAAAACAAAAAGAAATTAGTTACTTAATCTTTAAAACTGAATTTTGTCGAAGAATATTTTTAAATTCATCTATCTATCATTATAAATTATTTCCTTCGAAAGTAAATAGAATTTCTTACTATTTGGATGTTCTTGATCCTCTAAAACGGGATCCGATTTCAGCCAGGCGTAAAGATCATGAACTCTCGATTCCGCAGAAAATGGATTGTAGTCACACAACCTGGAATAATTCAATTTTCATCAATTAATTTCTATAATATTTCAGGTATAAATTAATTTAACTAATAAGAAAATAATAAAGCTTGAGAGAAATTTTGGAAATTCCATTCAAATTCTATTTCTATTCTATTACATTTCTTTTTAAAACCAGTGAGAAAAAATTTAGACCGAAGATAATTCAATTGACTTCCATTGGCAAGAGGTCGTCAAATTATTTTAGAAGCTTTTAAGTCCAATTAGTAATACAGTCAATGCAAAAAATTTCCTTGAACTGTAGAATAATTTTTAAGAAACGTAAACAAATTATTTTTATTATTCTTAATGTTAGGAATTCGCTAAAAAGTTTTGTTAAATATTTAATTACTATTTTTTCTATTACAAAATAAAGTTTTTAAATCTTAAAGGAATTCGTAAATAAAATTTTCAGACTTTAAGTGATTTTAGGAAATTTCAAGAGAAATTTCAAACTCATTTCTTTAATGATTTTTGAGAATTTGAAGGGATTTTTTTTAAATGCAGAAGAATCTAATGATTTTTATGAAATTTTATAGGATTTTAAGTCTTTTGATGAAATTTTAAATAAATAAAAAAAAATTCAAGGGACTTCAAAAGATTTTTTTTAATTCAAATATTTTAAGGATATTTAAGAGATTTTAAATGATTTTAAAGAACCTGAAGTGATTTCAAAAAAATTCTGAGGAATTTAAGGATTGTCAAGAAATACAAGACTTCTAAGAATTCAAGTGAATTAAATTGAAAAATATGAATGAATGAGTTTAATAAATTTAAAAATCAGATGTATTAAAAAAAGTACTAACTTATAAAGATATTTTGTATGCTGTTTAGAACTTAAAGGAAAAAATGAAGTAATGAATATTTAGAAAGTGAAATTCTTCTCTCGTCATATCAGTTTCAAGTGTTTATCAGTTTACAACCACAATTTCAACCAGTTCTACAGGATAACTATGATAACAAACTATTTTATACACAGAGTCATTAACCTCAGATTAATTAAATGCTATAAAGTAAATTAGATTTTAATTATTAAAAATTAATTTAGCTAATAGTGATTAAAGACATCTTGATTATAATTAAAGGAGCTTTGCTTATTTAAAATTAAAGTACATTAATATGTAATAAAGCCTTCATAATTAAAATTATTTATAATAGGTATGTAAATCCATTGACATTTTTTGTAATCCTTAGATTCTTGAAAATTCCTTAAAATTTGATGAAATACATGGAAATATTTTTAATTTCCTTCAAATCCACTGTAATTAAAAATTATCAAAAATAAACAATTTCGGATTTAAAGGTCCGGATCCAAAAAGTCTTGAAATCAATTCAAGTGATTTTTAAAGAATTATTAAACATTAATTTTTTTTAAGGATTCATATCTGAAATAAGTAAACAAATTCAGAATGGGTGAAAAGAAACTTGAATAGATGATACTTAAAAAAATGAACTCCCCCCCACCCTAAGAAAAATAAACTATTATCTGCTATTACAATTTAAGATATTTAAACGGAAACTCCATTTAAAAAAAACCTCAATCTGCAGCGAAAATAAATGGCTCGTAAAATATAAATCCAAAATTGTAATAAAATTTAGAAATCGAAATAAATATCTGCTAATAGACAAACATTTAAATTTTTAAATTGTTGTAATTATTAAAAACAAAAAACATTTATGTTACTATAAGATCAAGGAACATAAGAAAGATAAAATTAATGAATTTAGAGAGGGGAAAAATAGTACAGAATACAAAACTAATAAAGGAGATTATATTGAAAACTCAAGAATTTGAAAACAGCTGATAACAGAAGGGAAGTGACAGATATAAAGTGAAAACTTTTGTGGAAACTTGCCACCTATCATTATCCTCAAGATCCATGGAATCAACGTCAATAATTTCATCTTCATCGATGGGTTCAATTTCTCCAGCACCTCCCAAGTCTCTAAAATCCACTTCCAGGTCTGACATTTTCGTCTTTCCAACTGTCAGAGGTTAAAAATATACACAATGAGACATTTTACCGTTAAAATTCCAACCCAACAATATCCACCACCATTTCAAGACGAATCTCGCGATTTTATTCAGTTTCGAATATTTCTTTCTTCAGATCAAAAAAACGTCCCTGTTCTTCGTTCAATTCATGAGGCATGAAACACCAAAAAATCGGGGAACATTTTATAAATACCACTTTTCTTTACACTCACGGAACTCACTTTACTCACTCCTGAGCATTCGAGCAAGGCTATAAGCAAAAATTTTCATTTTTTGGAGTAAAAACAGTGCTCTCAAGCGGGGCTACCTGCGCGCGCAACACGTGTTTGCTTACCGGTGGAGAAATTCTTCCATTGGTCCATTTAATTCGATTTTGAATTGCGCGCCAGATTACAGTCAATTGCAGAATTTCTCCAGCAGGAAGCCAACACATGCTGCGCGCGCAGGTAGCCCCGTTTGAGAGCACTGAGTAAAAATGCAATACATATGCACATGAATACACACATATATAAAAACTTTTCTGACAACTGCTGCCCTCTTGGAATTTGGCGGGAAGTTTGCATTTGTTTAAAGATGCACACGTAATATACCTTAGGTAAATTACATGAGGTTTTTGACGTAATTTACGTAAGTAATTTACGTCCCTAGTTTTTTTACATGTAATTTACGTTTTCAAGATGGCGACTGCGCTTCATATTTAGAAAGTAAACATAACCTAATTCTTGAATAATTGAGTTTATGTTATGCTCTTTTCCCCCCACCCTCATTTTAAATTCGCCATTTTATACATTTATTACATTTATACACGTAGACCCGTAGATGTGACGTGACGTAACGTGAACGTAACTAACCAACCCTGGCAGAAGTTGGGTATGATGTTTTTAAATTCTCGGTAATTTAAAATCGGGTAATATTACCGATAACATACCGGTATGTTACCGAAACTTCGAGAATTCATCGAGAATTTATGAGAATATTCAATTATAAAGCTTTTAAATTATTTTTTAAACTAATTAGATAATTTTCATGATGTTATACTTAATTTTCTGTAATTTGGTACATTTTTAAAGTTGTTGTTATTAAAAAATATACCAAATTATTGAAAATTAACACTTAAGGGCATGTGAAACATTACCATAAGAGCAAATTAGTTATATCAATTATACATTCATAATAATAAATATTTTTAGTAAATAAGAGTCAATAAACCTTCGCATCATATAGACGAAAGTTTATTGACTCTTATTTACTAAAAATATTTATTATTATGAATGTATAATTGGTATAACTAATTTACTTTTATGGTAAAGTATCACATGCCCTTAAACTGTAAAAGTTTTTTCGGCACCTTTAAGAGCATGTATTACTTACCTGATCCCTACCTTATCGACACTTTTTTCTCTGTAACGCTACGTCTACATTTATTGAGATACCACATTGAAAATTTCTATATTTGAAGCTAAAGCCTTATAGTACGTTTGTCTGGTCCTAAATATTGACATTTATAAAAATTTAAGACCAGACAAACATACATTAGCATATTTTCTTTAATTTTATAAATTTTCACTTTGATATCTTTATAAATGTAGACGTAGCGTTACAGAGAAAAAAATGTCGGTAACGTAGGGACCCGATCCCTATATTACCGACATTTTTTTCTCTGTAACGCTACGTCTACATATATTGAAATACCACATTGAAAATTTCTATATCTGAAGCTAAAGCCTTAAGGTACGTTTGTCTGGTCCTAAATATTGACATTAAAAAAAAATTTTTTTCAAACAAATTTTTTTTATTTTTACAAAAATTTAAGACCAGACAAATCTACATTAGCATATTTTCTTCAATTTTATAAACTTTCAACTTTGAAATCTTTATAAATGTAGACGTAGCGTTACAGAGAAAAAAATGTCGGTAAGGAAGGGATCGGGTAAGTAATACATGCCAATTTTTATAATTTTTTCTCGAAATTTGTCTTTGGTGCACTATAAATAAAAAGTATTTGATTTTATCCAGCCAATTCCTACTATTACTCTAAATTATTATTGAAAATCATAGTAATATTTTTAATCATTCTCGATTATATCGATATACCTAAAAAGGTATATTAAAAATACATATGAGCCATTCCATACAAAATTTACAATCAAAATTTTTTTTCGCGCAAAATATTTTTTTTTTGTATTTTTTGGTCGAAAATATTGTATACGTATTTTTCTATTTCGACATGATATTTAAAATTTCGGAGTTGTGACTTTTCAAACTTTTCACGATAGAAAAATCTACCTTTAAATATTTGCGAATAAGAAAAAAAATATTCGACTAAAAAAATAAGTGGTTGCAGTAAAATTTAGGATTTTCTCTCAGCTTTTCAATAAGCATTACAAGAAATTTATTAGACCAATTGTTTATAAAAATATGGCCTATTTTTATAAACAAATAATTTTTTTTCAACTTTGGAACTAATTTTTTTTTCTTTTTATTGTAAAATTTACTTTAGACACTTTAGTCACTACTCCCAAAATTTGGGAATGGACCGTTGAAAATTTTGTCTGTAATAAATTTTTGAACTTTAGCTCTCGCGCTCGGCCGATCGTACTTGCTTCAATGCATGGTGCATCTTGTCGCGCCCTTGTATTGCGCTCCACGCGTGAAGTCGTTTTCCTCTGTGTGCTTTTTAGAAGTGTTGAGCAAAAATTTTTCTAACATGTCAGAATCAAAATTTAAACATGTGTGTTGTAATCCCTTCAACAAAGAACATCATACTGGAAAATAACAGAAAAAAAATTTGCGTCGTGTTTCTTCTTCGTCGCTTGAAAAATTAGATTGTTTAAAACCTGACGATGTTTTGTGTCCACCGTGTAGAAAAAAAGTGGCGGAAATCCCTAAAAATCTTTGTGAGTAATACAATTCTTTTTCTTATTGAATTATGTTTTTTTATGAGATTTTTCCATTTAAAATTTATGTTGCTTTTTCAAAAAATTAGACGTGGACGATAATCTTGTTAGTGGTGACAGATGTGAATCTGATCATTCTGATGAAGAAGAGAACGATTGTTGTTCATTATATTCTGGCAATTCAAACTTAAGAATAATTCATAAAATTATTTATAAATAATTTTATGAGTTATTATTATTTATTATTATTATTATTACTATTATTATTTATTATTATTATCACCAGAATATTTATAATAATATTTATATAATATTTATCACAACTATTCCTCCGTGCCGAGAACCATCGAGAACAAACGTTGGATATGTTACCCGGTAACTTACCAATATTACCGTTCGTTACCAGGGTAACTTACCCGACTCAAAACTCTAGGTATGATATACAGTTGGCAACAGTGGGAACTATTACGCAATCCTAACAAAGAACAACAATTCGTATACATACCGGCAAATTGACCGGTATAAGTTTAAAAAGTGATTTTTTATGTATTCTATAATTCAAATTGCCGAAAATGTCGAGTTCTATAACTCCGAGAGTGAATGTAAATCTTTCAAACCTTGACTTCGAAACATCGGATAATGTGGAAGTTATTCATAGTTTTGATCAAATGGGCCTGAAAGAAGATCTTCTTCGAGGAATTTATAATTATGGTACGTATAATAAAGACCTCATTTAATTGTTCTTATACTCCTTTTTTCAATCTTTTCGCTTCACTAAATACTTAGTTTATTTAGTTATTTACATATTTTAATCATTTTATATATAGTTTATGTCCGTTACTTTCGTGGTTCTCTTCAAGGTCAAGGTTGCTTTTGTTTACTTTTGTAATCTCTTATTTCCCTTGAATTTATATTTTGAGATAAAGTCAGTTTTGATTTCTTATTTTAAGGTTTTATTATTTCATGAAAAGATTTTGCAGTACTTTAAAGTATTTCATAGGGTTACCATATCTGGGTCGCGTGAAAAAGTAAGACGCTCAAAAATTTTGAAGCGATCCCTAAAAAAAAACAAAAGATGATTTTGTATAAATTCGCGTATCAGTATTATGTTGAAATATACGACTGCGATTGCAGAAAAACAAAAATATAAAATATTTCCTGTCAAAAATGTTGGTTTCGTAAATCAGGAAATTTTTCCCATTTTCAAGAAAAAAGCAGGACACCAGGACAGACCTCGAAAAATTAGGATATGTCCCGGAAAATCAGGATGGATGGTCACCCTAAATTTCCGATTATTTTGCGGAATTTTAAAGGAATTCATAAAATTTTGAAAGATTTGAAAGAATTTTAGGGAATTTTTAAGGGTTTTGAAATTTCGATGAATAATATTAATAAAATTCTAAGAATTTAAAACGAGATTTGTTTATGATTTTTAAAAGATTTTGTGGAATTTCATGAGGTTTTTAATAATTATAAGGAATTTAAAGAAATTTTTCTGATTTTTAAAAGATTTCATGGAATTTTTAACGATTCCATGAAATTTGATGAGATTTTTACTACTTTCAATGGATTTTAAAGGAAATGAAATGGATTTTAATTGTTATCACAGAATTTTAAAGGATTTTAAATCTCATCGAATTTCGAGAAATTTGGAAATTTCAAAAGGTCGTGAAATTCTAAAGAATTTCAAGAGGTTTCTAATATATTTAAGATGTTGTCACGACTTTAAAGAGATTTTTTATGAGTTTTTCAATATTATATGGGATTTAAAGGATTTTAAAATTTGTTCATTGAGGTATTTCAAAAAATATTTATGATTTTTAAAAGATTTTTTAGAAATTACAAGGATTCAGGAGATTTTCGTAAAATTAACAGGGTCTTGAAGATGCTTTCCTAATTTCTAAAAGATATTGTAAAATTGTTAATAATTTTTAACATGGATTTTAAGGAAATTAATGATTTTGCAAATTTTTCGGATATGCTGGATGATCTAAAAAAATGTTAAAACATTCATAAAAATAAGAATAATAAAAATTAATTAATTAATTTAAAATTAATGAATAATTTTTTTCTTCATTAAAAAATTATTGACTATAACATTTAAGCAAGTAAATGGTATAATTATAAATAAATGCAATTTTTAACTTATCTTTTTCCAGGTTTCGAGAGACCATCTGCGATTCAACGAAGGTCCATAAAACCGATAATACAGGGCAGAGATGTAATTGCCCAGGCACAATCTGGAACCGGAAAAACAGCCACATTTTCAATAGGAATTTTGCAATTTTTGGATATTCAAGTCCGAGAACCGCAAGTTCTCGTTTTATCACCAACGAGAGAACTCGCTACGCAAATCCAGAAAGTGATTCTAGCCTTGGGCAATTTTATGAACGTTCAATGCCATGCCTGCATCGGTGGTACGAGCCTTGACGAAGATATAAAGAGACTAGATTATGGAGTTCACGTCGTCTCCGGAACGCCAGGGAGAGTTTTCGGTAAGTTTCAAATTTAAATAAACTGGATGTTTATCTTTCAATTTTTACCCTGATTTCATAATTTTACTACAGAACGGATTGGATAATGAATAAGATCGATTTTTTTTTCATTTAGATATGATCAAGAGAGAACATTTGAGAACTCGAACAATAAAAATGGTCGTTCTTGATGAAGCTGACGAAATGTTGAACAAAGGCTTCAAGGAGCAAATTTACGATGTCTATCGATATCTTCCACCAGATACTCAAGTCATTTTAGTCTCGGCTACATTGCCTCATGAAATCCTGGAGATGACTACCAAATTCATGACTGAACCGGTTCAAATTCTCGTTAAACGGTAGCTCATTTTTTCAATCCCATTTAATTAAGGGTGCTGGAGCCAAGTTCCAATCTAAAAACTAGATTTCTTCATTTTACTTAATAAATATTAAAATTGGAATTTTTTCTCTCTGTTCAATTAATCAATAGAATTTTGAGGTCAACACTTGGGTCCAATGCTTATTTCTAAAATGTTTAAGTTCTTTCAACTTTTTGATTTTCTTTACAGAGATGAACTCACTCTTGAAGGAATCAAACAATTCTTCGTTGCAGTGGAGCGAGAGGAATGGAAATTCGACACCCTCTGCGATCTCTACGACACCTTAACGATCACCCAGGCGGTGATTTTTTGCAACACAAAACGCAAAGTTGATTGGCTCACGACGAAAATGCGAGATACAAATTTCACTGTTTCCTCAATGCATGGAGACATGCCTCAGCCAGAGAGAGACTTTATCATGAAAGAGTTTAGATCAGGAAAAAGGTGGGGGAATCTTTCGTTATTTAGTTTTACACGAAGGGTTGACGACTCGTGAAATCAGGTGTACACTATTTGCATAGAAATCTAATGAATTCGGCTGAAATATGTGAGGTCATTTGAATTCTCCTGAAATCAGTTGAAATCTCTAAAAAGTGTTGGAACAAAGTTCTAATTTAAAAATTCGATTTCTTCATTTTACTTAATAAATATTAAATTTGTAATTTTTCCCCCTTTTTAGAATTAATCAATTTGTAACTAGAATTAAGTATGCGCACAGCGAGAAAATATCTAATTCAAATATCTTTTATGTAAAATGAAAATATTGAATTTTGAAGTTAGATTTTGAATTCTTCGTTTTATGCAAAAAGTATCGAAGCTAAATATGTTTTCGCTCTGTAAATAGTCTTTTATTTGAAACAAGATTAGTGCTACAGAGCAAAAAAATATTTATCTATAATTTTCGTTGAGTAAAATGAAGAATGAAATTTTAAATTTAACAATTGGAACCAACGCCCATAATTTTTACATTTTTTAAATATTTTCTTTGCAGTCGCGTGATGATTACAACAGACATTTGGGCTCGAGGCTTGGACATTCAACAGGTATCCTTGGTAATTAACTACGATTTCCCGAATAATAGGGAACTTTATATCCATCGACTCGGTCGTTCAGGTCGTTATGGTCGAAAGGGTGTGGGAGTAAGTTTCCTAAAAGCTGATGACATTAACGTCATGCGTGATATTGAACAATTTTATGCTACTA
This sequence comes from Synergus japonicus, assembly GCA_900474275.1. Lineage (NCBI taxonomy): Eukaryota > Metazoa > Arthropoda > Insecta > Hymenoptera > Cynipidae > Synergus > Synergus japonicus. The sequence goes on from UCOH01009945.1 coordinate 72,937, forward strand.
CAATTGATGAGATGCCTATGAATGTTGCGGATTTAATTTAGATTTTTGAATTAGTGACTTTTTTTAGAAAAATTATTTTTCTAACTTTGTACTCTCTTCGTTTAATAAACTAATTAAATTCAGTTTCAATATTTCATTGAATCAAATTAATTCTCAAGAATTTTTGTAATTTTCGATCTGAAGTTGAGTGATTTTTTAATTTCGCGCGGCTGCACCGCTGCGCATGCGGTTTACGATTTTCCACATTCGCCGTCTGCTTCTGCTGGTTATTTGTTTATAAGACATTTATTATGTATTTGGTATTATTAATCAAAAATTGACAATTATTATTACGCAATCATGTTTTCGGGAATTTTATCCTCCTTTTCAAGGTAAGTGAAACTCAATGACTCCTTAACTATAATTTTCAATTTCTAATTCATGTTTTTCTAATTTCTTTATTTTCACACTTTCCACTTAATATAACCTCTAAAAAGTCCAAAGCATCAATTTTTTCTACATATAATACGTTTTTCTGAAAGAAATAGTGAAATAATGATAAATTCTCTACCTGATTTGCTTTAATTCATATTTCTGAGTTGTATTTGATTAATTTAAGATGTGAAAGTTGTTTATTGAAATTTATATATTTGTATAGATTATCTATTGGAAATGTATCAGGAATTGCGAGGAAGTTCACTACTAATACCCTCCCCCTTTATTTTAAGGCAACGGAACCTGTTTGGTAAGATTTTTTAATTTCTGTCATGTTTATTTTATTATCGTATAATAATTCATTTATTAAGGGCGTTGGGCCCAATTGTTAAGCTCAAAGGTCCATTCTCCATTTTACTCAACAAAAATTATCGATAAATATTTTTTCGCTCTGTAGTGCCAATCTTTTTTCAAATATAAGACTGTATACAGAGCGAAAAAATATTTAATTATTATACTTTTTGCATAAAAAGAAGAATTCAAAATCTAACTTCAAAATTCAATATTTTAATTTTACTTAAAAAATATTTGAACTAGTTATTTTCTCGCTCTATACGCATAATTCTTTATTAAAAGTTGATTAATTCTATAGAGGAAAACAATTCCAAATTTAATATTTGTTGAATAAAATGAAGAAATCGAATTTTTAGATTGTAACTTGACTCCAACACCCTTAAAAAATTTCATAATGACTTTTAATTTATAAGACTGTAAATGAATTCTACATTTAAAAATTTTAGGGGTGAGCCTATGAAAAGGAAAAAAAGACTCGATCCGTTGATTATAAAACGCAGAGTTGAAAGGAAAAAGCGAAAGATAGAAAAGCAGATTAAAAGATTATCTAAAGTCGCCAAGACACCGAAACCAATTTTGGAAAATGAAGTACCATTAGTAATTTATAGAGAGAAAAGGTAAAAATCTAGTACATAATAACAAATGGAGAAATTGTATTTCACTAATTTTTAATTATTGAGTTTCTTTTTTCTAATTCTAAAGAAATCTTTGTAATTTATTTTTTCAGCAAACGAGTTCGAGATTTACCTAAAGTTTCTCCCGAGGACGCAGAAAACAGGTTATTTTTACTAAATAAATGGGCTGTCTATAAACTTTTGCAATATCGACAGGATATGGTGACTTTGGAAAATATTCAATTTTCTCAACAAAAGGCACTTGATCAACTTCGAGTAGAGTCTGAGGAGCTTTATCAGGCAGCAATTCAAGTGAGTCAATTTTAGATACAACCCTTTCAAAAAATTAGGCAACTTTTCTACAAAATAAATTGACTTTAAACTTTTTCAGTGCGATGATTCATTTTTGCCTCTCGAAGTTCGTGGATCAACTTTAACACCGCCGATAGAAAACTATGAAGCTCCTGATGGTGATTACATTGATGTGACGAAAAAATACGAGGGAGAATAAATAAGATTCTCTAAAAATCAAGTTAGATTACGTAATAAAAACATTTTTCTTAAATTCTCTGAACTCTTTTTTTTCATTCAGGTAAAAAACGCGGTACATATATACAAATAACATATAAGTAATCAATACAATGAAATGAAACTATTTCAGAAACTAAACTAAAAATTTGTATTTAAAAAAAAATATTAAGCGTGCTCAAACTCGGTGTGGTGAAAAATTATGTCTATACAAATTCAAAGTTTTTTCTTCACATGGGAGTATTTACAGTGGATGTGTTATTGGAAGAGAAAAAATCTAGAATTAATATTTAAATCAAAATCATTGTGAACTTTTGTTTCTTTTCTTTGTAGAAAAAGGAGAAAACTAGAAATACGGAGAGCTTAGCCTTAAGATTGTTTCTCTTATCACAGCATATATCTAAGAAATACATAATAATAAGTCGTAAGAATTCGTCAAAGTTGAAGCAACAGATCGAAAAAATCTGCTAGAAATACTGCAGAGAGTTGAAGATTTTTTTTTAGAGCTTTCAAATATTTTTCTTTGCAAATTTCATCTTTAGTATATGGTATATAAATTTCTTGACGCTTTTAAATTTCTAGAACTTGCAAATTAAGAACTTCTGAAGAATTAAAGTCCCCGGGAAGCCTAAAAACAATGTGTATCCTTTATAATTTAAATTCTTATCGATTGAATAATTTTTCAGTCTCTTAAAAAATTCTCCTGGTCCTCTTAATCGAATTTGAGTTCTCGTTTGCACATGGGGCACTTGTCGCTCGTTTTGAGACACTGTCTTAGACAATCGGCATGAAAAAGATGATGACAAGGAGTGACTCGAGCTTTCGTCATCGCAAAAAGACAGACGGCACAGACGTCGTCGAACCTTTCGATTTCTTCGCTTGTGGCTTTTCTGTATCTGTTGAGGATCTGTCTCTCTTTCTGGAGAACAGCTCCCGAATTTCTGATGAGTTCCTTGGATCTGAGGAAAACGTTAAGGTAGGTGACAACGAGAAGAAATCTCCAGGGAGCAGTTGGAAGGAGAATTAGGGCGAAAAGGAAGGACATTATTATAGTAAAGCAGCGAAGAATCACTGGAGCGTAAAGGTTCTCGATATTCTCGAGGGCTTCTAGTTGCAGGAAGATAAGGATTCCTGGGAACATGTCGACGAAGACCTTTTCCGTCGCTGAGTAGTAGAGCCAGGTGATGATCGTGTAGAGAGCCGAGGGCCTGAAATTGAGGAAAAAGGATCGAAATTAATAATTGAAGTATTAAGAAATTTAGCCCGGACTCAAGTCCATTTAGGATCTGGATGTTGGTAAGTGTAGGTAATAGTAATCTGTAGTTATATTCAAGTATACTAACTTGTAATTTTCGAGCCCTTGTTCCAGACCAAAAACGAGAAGCATGAAGGTGATTGTAACGACAAAAGTGACTGCTTTGGTCCATTCCAAGACGATTTTGGTGGCAGACATTGCGAGATGTTTTATTTGGGATCTTTCGGTCAGAGTGACGTAAGGTGACCAATCTTCTTTTTCAATTAGTTCTTTGATGTAACTAACGCAGTAGGCGATCACATTATAAAACATCAGAGTGTATAAACAAGTCATTCTTTGTTGAGGGACGAGGACTTTGTCGGCCAGCATAAAAAATACGATTTGATTCATCATCAATGAGAGATTTTTCATCTTTAGGAAGAGGTTTTCTGCTCGGTCGATTGGTCCATAGAGACACTTCAAAAATCGACTAAGGGGCTTCCATCCTTTCTTGACAATATCTGAAAAAATAAAAAAATGACTCTATTATAAAAAAATTAGGATCAGATAAACGTAACATTAGAATATTTGATTTAATTATAGACATTTTTAACTCGATATCTCAATAAATGTAGAAATAGTATTGTAAAGAAAAAAAAATAAGGTAAGGTAAGAATTGGTTAACTGATACATGCCCTTAAGGGCATGTGTTACTTACCATATGAGCAAGTTTTTAAACCCGGTTTTTTTTCTTCAATTTTTATATTTTCGAAAAAATTATAGTCAACATCCGTCAAGAACGTGAACACGGACGGATATTGACTAAAATTTTTTTAAAAATGTAAAAATTGTAGAGAAAAAACCGGGTTTAAAAATTTGCTCATATGGTAAGTAACATATGCCCTTAAGGGTGTTGGAGCCAAGTTCCAATATAAAAACTTTGTTTCTTCATTTTACTTAACAAATATGAAAAATGGAATTTTTTCCTTCTGGTAGAATTAATCAATTTGTAACTAGAATTAAGTATGCACACAGAGCGAGAAAATATCTAATTCAAATATTTTTTAAGTAAAATGAAAATATTGAATTTTGAAGGTAGATTTTGAATTATTCGTTTTATGCAAAAAGTATCGAAACTAAATATTCTTTCGCTCTGTACGCAGTCTTATATTTGAAAAAAGGTTAGTGCTATAGAGCGAAAAAATATTTATTTATAATTTTCCTTGTGTAAAATGGAGAATGGAATTTTGAGCCTAACATTTTGGTCCAACGCCCTTAAGATTTAAAAACTTAAGTAAAAAATTGTCATTTTAAGTAAAGCAGGTTTATTAAATATTTTAATTGAGGGCAAGGACGTAATTTCTAGATGTATTTCTTCTATTTTATTTTCTGGTGACATAAATGCCTAATCAAAATTTAATTTTAATTGTGTTGAGTTCAAAGTGATTTGAATGTAATTTGGACTTTAGCTTGAAATATGTACAGTGCTGGTAATTACTGGTAATAACTCAGGATCTAATATTTAAATTTAATGGTCTAAGTTCTAACTTCAAAATTCGATTTTGACATCTTTCTAAACAATTATCGTAAGTACATATTTTTTTGCTCTATAGCTCTACTCTTTTTGAACGAAAAAATATATAATTTTTATACTCTTTGTTTTCAATGAAGAACTGAAAATTCAACCTTAAAAATCAATCTTTGCATTTTGCAAAAAAAGAATCCATTTATAAAAATGAGTATAAATGTACAGAGAAAAAATATCTTATAATATTTCTTGAGTAAAATAAGGAGATTCAATTTTATATTAGAACTTGGATCCAATGTCCTTAAATAAATAAAAAAAGAGTATTTGTAAATTAGCGATTTTTTTACTTCTTTCTTTAATATCTGATTAATCATTTTAAAACAATTATTTTCCAGGGTTCTGAAGTGTCAGAAATTATAGACTTGGAAATTCTCGACTATAATTTTGCAGCCTTGTTGCAAATTTATTAATTTAAAACACCCCAGCAGCCTCATTAATGATTGTGGATAACGTAATCGATGTGGTGATGGTTGGGCTTAATTTTTCGTGATCATGTTGGATTTGCATTTTAATGGATAATAATAGATGTCAATTTGTCAATCAAGAAAGCCCTTGGCTAACAGGACAAGACGGACAGGTGGGTAGAACTCGATGCGGGGAGATTTGCATGGCAACCATCAACCTTTAGGAGTCAAGGATTCGCCTCTGGGTATAAAACATCCTGAGCTTCACTCTCTTGGCCACATTATTTTTCCGATCTTCAGAAGGATACCTCAAGGACTATTTTTCTCATCCACAGTTATCTGGTTCTTTTTACACAATTCACCATTCAAACTCAGGAAGCATCAGTATTTAAAACCAAGTAAGCATTTTTAATTAGTATTTTTAATTTTTAATTATTTTAAATTCACACAGAAGGAGTTTTCAATTTTAATAGATTTTTTGAATCTATAGATGATTTTTTAATAAACTAGCTATCATGATCAATCAATCATTAGTTTCTCATTTTTGCACACCTTTTGCTAGTAGAAAAAATAATTGAGAATTTTTACTTCTTGAGATAAAAAATGTTGTAATTCTTTATCTAATTTCAGGAATCTTTATGAGTTTTATACAATTCCTTAAAATGTCTTTATTAGCACAATTTCAAAATTTAGTAAAATTCTTTTAATTTTTTTAAATTCACTTTATATTACTTAAAATTACTTCAAGTCCCATGAAGTCTCATTAAATCTCTTAAAATTTCTAAAAATACACTGAAATTTTCTAAAATTTATTGGATCCATTCAAAGTCTTTAATATTACTCAATAAACTATAAAATATCGTAAAATCCTTTAGAATTACCGAATTACATAAAATTCCTTTAAATATGGACAAATCCCCTAAAATTATTTAAAATCCTGTGAAATTTCATGAAATCCCTTAAAACACCTGACAATTCCATGAAATCTCGTAAAATTCCTATACAATATCTTAAAATCCCTTAACATCCTTCAAAATCTGGTGAAATTCCTTAAAATTACTTACAATTACTTAAAATCTCATAAAGTCTCATTATATAATATCTGTTAAAGTTAATCAAAATTCCATTAAATTTCGTTAAATTCTTTAAAATTCTTGAAAATCCAATTCCGTGAAATCTCATTAAATCTCTTAAAATATCTTAAAATTCAATGAAATTTCGTAAAATGTCTAAAAGTTTCTCAAATTACTTAAAATTCCACAAAATATATAGTCAAATTCCTGAAAATTACATAATTTTAAAAAAATGTGGAATTAGAAAAATTAAGAGACTTCAAAAGTATGGAAAATAATTCAGAGATTTTAATTTTTTAAATATAAAAATTTATAATTCCTAGTCTAATTTTATGAATCTCAACAAATTTGTAAAATCCTCTTAAAATCCTTAAAATTATTCAAAGTACCATTAAATCCCATTTAAATCTGCAAAATATCTGAAAATCCAATGAAATTTTGTGAAATCCCTTGAAAATTAAAAAAAAAAATTTCTAAAATTCGAATTCCTCTGTCTAAGTAATCTTTTTGAAAACGAAAATAGTCTGAAGATTGTTTTCATATTCGATACTTTCACACAATTCGCTCAGATTCTAAACCAATCAGGTTTTCGACAACAATGTGTTGTCGAATATTATGTACATATTAGTGGTAACATCAACATTTTTTTAAGATAGGATAATTTTGAGTACTGACCTCTCGTAGCTTCAACGAGGGTCTTCAAAGCGGAAACCGGGTATCTGTAGTTTGCACTTAAAACTACCGGAAGTACCAGGACCGAATAGAGTGCTGGTGCCGGAGGGGGCAACAGAGGAAGAGGCCCCCTCGGACAAAAGGGTAGCAAAAGAACTGCACTTAAAAGGCAAACACTCTGAGCTGTTTTTTCTTTATCTACTCCAAATGAATTCGCTCTAACGCGACCCCGCACTCGCGTTATCATCCCCATTCTGGACCTTCTGAAAAATAAAAGATACTTTTTTTTAATAAGGGTATCGGATTCTAGGGTGACCACATGGCAGGGAAGTCAGCAGCGAAGTCAGGGAAGTCAAGGAAATGTCAGGGAAAAAAAAAAATTTGTCAGGCAATTCGCAGGTAAACATCAGGAAAATTCGAGTTATTGTCAAGAAAAATTGAAGGAATTTAAAGGATTTGAAATGATTTTGAGGAATGTAAAAACAATTAATGAAAATTTAAGGGTTTTCCTTGTTTTTATTAACAAATTTGAAAGGATTTCGTCGAATTTTAAGATGTTTATTCTAGGAATTTCAAGAAATTTTAATTTATTTCAAGAGATTTCCAAGATAGTCGTAAGTGTTTTTAAATTTCAGAAGATTTAAAGTGGTGTATTATACGAAATATTTGAAAACTTTCACGAGTACTTTTACTGAAAATTTGTTCGCATTTTTAATACTTTTATGTCAGGGAAATAAAAAAATTGAATCTTGTGGTCACCCTGATATTAAAAGAAAATATTTTGAAAAAAATGTGATTTCAATTTATCATTTCTGGACATTTATGACAATAGATTTAGTTTTTTATTTTCTTTTTTGGCTTGAAGCTAACATTTTATTGTGAATACTATGCAGAAAAAATTAATTTGTAATTAAAAACTTCTTGTAGATTTCATTTGTTGATGAAACTTTCGAAAAAAAATTTTATTTTGTGACAGTAGTTTAAGGAATTCACGCCATTTCCGTTTCTCAAACGCTTTTTTGGCACGAATCCGAGTCACATCCCACGTTTCTGCATCAAGCTTGAATTTTCTATATTCAGTGACTCTCTCGATTATTTTTGGCTACGAAGCATCGGAATTCTTAATCGGCGAATATAAACTGTAAATAGCACCAGATCCTTGTTCCGATTTCGGGAATTAATAAAAAAAATTTTTGTGTCTGCCGTCCGTTCGACATTTGAAAATTTGCAGAGTTTCTGGTTCCAAGAGTTTGGGATGAAAACAAAAAAATTCGGAGAAAAGGAATCCAAAAAAACATTCTTGGTGCCAATAAAAATAGATGAGTGAGCCAATAATCGGCCACCAACCTTTATCAATAACCGGATCAATTTCACTTTCTAATTAATTAAGAAAGAGAGAGCTTCTTAAGGATGTTGAAGCCAAGTTCTAATCTAAAAATTCAATTTCTTTACTTTACTCAACCATCAATATTAAATTTGGAATTTTTTCTCTCTTTAGAATTCATCAATTTTCAACTAGAATTATGCGTATAGAGCAAGAAAATATTTAGTTGAAATATTTTTTATGTAAAATGAAAATATTCAATTTTGAAGTTAGATTTTGAATTCTTCTTTTTATGCAAAAAGTATAATAATTAAATATTTTTTCGCTCTGTATGCAGTCTTATATTTGAAAAAAAGATTAGTGCTACAGAGCGAAAACATATTTATCTATAATTTTCGTTGAGTAAAATGGAGAATGCAATTTTGAGCTTAACACTTGTGTCCAACGCCCTTAATGTAGTTTTCAGTTTTAATAATAATTTCCTTTAAAAAAATACGACGTATTTTATTTTATTTTTTTATTTTTATTTTATTATAACAAGTCTTCTAAATGATGTTTTAGTTTTTGTTATTCATTAAGACTTTCTTTCCTTGTCAAAATCCACAAAAGCACACATCCAGATGAAAATAAATTTTATTTGAAATATATGAAAAATATATTTATATAATAAATATAAAATTATATTTTATTAAATTTATTTCGCTATTGGGAAAGTTTATTATATTTAGCTCTTTTTTTCAAAAACAAAATCTAGACCCCTTTGTTGAATTTGAATTTAATTATTTCCTAATGTTGATTTATTTGAATAACTTTTAAAATATTTGTTATCAAAAACAGGTCCTTGAAAAAATGCGAGGGTAATTTTGGCCTGATTTCTAAATCTTTAGCTTAAAATTCTTGTAAACAATTTCAAATAACGGATATAGAAGCTTTCTTTGATCAGGTGCTGAAAATGCGCCGCTTTCAATGTTTCGTAAACAGGAAGAACGCACATAATTTTCAATAATATTTTTCTTTATCCTTTCTTTCAAAAACATATTTTTCTGAATTGGTATCTCAAATTTGAAGAAGTGACAAAAATAAAATTTCTTTTATATTTAATTCAACAAACTGTATAGAATGTTTTTAAAATGGTATCAGTTAAATAAAAAATACTAAATAAATATTATTGTTTTATCAAATTTTAAATTTATAATCAATAAGTTCCTAAATTGGATATACGCGTGAAAGTAATTATTTTGGCTCGATTTGAGGAAAACATTATTGTGCCACGTGTTCTCATAGATCTGAAATTTCACTGAAAATTTCGCAACCCATTTGTGATAAATTTAGTTTAATTAAAATCTATCGAAATTAATTGTAATGCTTTAATTATTTAATTTGATGTATAATTAATTTATATTTTTCATATTAAAGATTTCATTTATCGATTTCTATATGAAAATAGTTTTTTTTTTAAACTTTTTAAATCGATATTAACGTATATAATTAATTAAATTGATTTATGTAATAATTTATTTCTGTATAAACTATCTTTTATTAGAAATTAATTATGATTTAAGGGACTTTTGTAAAATTCTTAGCGTTAAGCTCTATAAGGTCTATATTTAGAAATGAATAATCAATAAATTCTAAATGAGGAATAAACACGAGTATAATCTAATTATCATAAACTCAATCAAAATGCAATTCTTCAGGGCAACTGAGCCCATCAAATTCTTGAGCAGAATTCTTGAGATTTAAATTTAGAACAGAATGCATATTAATGAATCAATGAAGTTTCAATAGATTAAAATAAGTATGAAACAAAATAAAATGTGTTTATTTTTAATAGTCAGGCTTTTTTAAAAAAGATTTGTTTTAATTTAAATTTTTAAACTGAATTAATTAAATTATTAAATCCAGATTTTTGTCTTACCTCCTTTTAGAGGAAAACAATAGTCTCGGCAGTTTTGTGATCACTTCTTTGAAAATAATACTGAGTTAAAGGGTTTTGGCTTGTAATTCAAAAACTGTTTGATTTTTGGCAAAACACGTCCGAAACGTTTGAGATTTGATGAGACACTGGCAATGAACATTTCTGCATTGAAGAAAGAAAGAGCGAGAAAGAGTGAGAAAATCTGGCAAGTGTGGTTAAAGCAACACAAAATCGCCAAGATTAAATTTAGAACAAATTTCGACTCGAGTTTTGCGACCATTCATTGATCCACGACGACCTATCCTACGTTTATGGTTCGATGTTTTTAAAAGTAATAATTTTTTGAAAAGTTGTATAAATGTTACATATTTGTTGCATTAGGATTCTTAACGGAATTTTACCTCTGATACTAGAACAAAATTATTCTCTATTAATTAGAAATTTCGGTGAATGTATGATAATATTTTAATATTTTAGTTTATATAACAGGAACGTAACACGAACGTAACATTCTTAAAGAAGATTGTGTTTTTTAGAAACAGTTAAACATGTATTTAGAATAATAATTATTATTTGATGTAAGGTTTTATTAAATGTTTTGTAAAAGTTATGTAATTATTATGTAACTGTTATTTAATTGTTATAAGAATGTTATATAACATTTTTGTAACATTTATGTAAAATAAAATTGTCAATTCAAATTTAAATGACTTAAAAAATCAAGAAATTAATTATTACTCAATTTGATACCCAATCAATTTTGTGGATAATTTATACGCCAGGAAAAGAAAAGAAAATAGTAAAAAATCGTTTTCCTTCTTGAAATATTGAATCTTCAAAGAAGTTATTTTTCATATATTTTTCATTTATTTATTTATTTATTTATTTATTTATTTATTTATTTATTTTTTATTTAAAAAAATTTGTTTTTATTTACTTTTGTGGTCGTTCTTTGAACTGAAATCTTAAGTTGTTAGTCGGGAGGGTGAGGGAGCTCGTGGTTATTTTTTCCACACGAGTTGGAGAGGACGAAGAGTGTCGTTCAAAATGCAACGACCTTAGGAACTCATCTGTACATAAATGTTAGACTTTAGTCATCCGTCAACAGCAAACATGCAATTTGCAATTTGCAAATTGGTAGCTTTTGAATTTATTACAGCGAAAAATACGAGTTCAAATTAAGTTCTCTCAAAATTATTCCTCCCACTAATTTGAATGCGTATAATTTGCAAGCTTAATCGAAATTTAGCCTGGCATCGAACCCTCGACTGCCCGAAATGTCGGCGGTACGCGTGGTAAAAAGAATCTGTACCTAAATAAAGAAAAGCCTACTTTACCTACTATAGGTGACGATTTTTTAAAATTTATTTTTTAAAAACTTTCAGGAAAGCTAAAAAGAATTTTAATAATACATTTTTTCACCGCCCACTAGTAAAAGTCACTTATGAATAAAGTAGTTTTCTTTTAAATATTTTAGGCAATTTTTGGCTCGAGCTTCTGTGCACATCCGGCAAACTATAAAACGAAAGCGTATGATGATTCAAAAGCACGAGCTTATAAGCTCCCCGAAACGTAAAACTTGTTTATGATTGCATTTACCAGAATTGCACGTATTACTAATTAATTTAAAAAAGATATATTCTTTTATTGCTTCCTCATAGGGGAAGCAATAAAGCTTTGTTTTCGATATATTTTCTAATATTTTTAAAATTGTTTAATTAAACTCCCCTCACGTGATAAATGTTTAATACATTATACTATTAACTTAAAGACAGTTGTAGATAAATTGATGAAATTTATATATAGGGTATATTGATACCATCCATATCTCAAAACGTGCCAAAGGATTTTTCAAAATATTGAATTTTAAAATTTTTATGTAGATTTTAAATTTTTGTAAAATTAATTTTTCGACTATAACTTCTAAAATAATGAAAATTTAAAGCTCATGTAAGGGAAAGAAAGATTCCTTGCGTCAAAACGAATCGATTAATTGACCTGTATGATTAATGAATTTTATTGAATTTTAAGAAAATTATGATTATTATTAATTTTGAAAATCGTTAATGCAATTCTTCTACGAGGAAGCAAATTTATTTGCAACATTATCATAATGAGGAAGCAAAGTGCTCGAAAATGAGCAGAAAAAAATATAAATATATAGTTAAATGGAACACCCGAGATCGAATTCACAGCTAGTTTTACTTTTTTTAAACTAATTTATATTTTCAATATTTTTACAGACAAATAACTAAAATCTTTTACCATCTTCCTCCACTTATCTACGCTAATCTTTCCTTATTCTCCGCCTATCCAAGCCAATCTTTTTCTATCCCTTTTGCAATCTACTGCCATGCGCCGCCTAACTTTTTCAATCTCAACTTTCTTATCCATGTCTATCTTTTGTCTAATCATTTTGAACCCATATATACCTTTTCCTACTCCTTTTCACGCTTATCCTTTTCAATTTCTACTAATCTAACTACATACATCTATCCTTGTAAAATCATTTCAATCTTTCTTTATTTCTCTTTAAGTATTCTACCAAGTCTATCCTTTCGAATTACTACATTTCTATCCATTTTTATCCTTAATATAATCATCTCATTTCTTTTCTAACTGTTTGCTTCCTCATAGAGGAAGCTTTGTAGTGGTGACAAAAAATCACTTTCTAAAAAAAGATTTTTTTGAACATATCTTAAGTAGAATACATATATCTAATATGATGTCCTGAAAAATTGTTCGAATATATGTATGTATGCCTGTGTGTATCTATGTATTTCACTCTTTTAACGATCCTGCAATATCATTAGAACGCGTATAGATAAATTTATGAAATTTGGCATATTTATTCCACTATTTACCAAGCTGAATTTTTTTTACAAGGGTTTACCAAAATATTTAATTTTACAAGTTTTTTGTACTTTTATAATTTTCGAAAAATTCATTTTTCCATTATAACTTCTCAAATACTCAAAATTTAAAGCTGATGTAGGGAAAATGAAGATTCCTTTCATCGAAACGAGTCGATTGACCTATATGATTAATGTATTTCATTAAAAAATAAGAAAGTTGTGCATTATTGTAATTTTTTCGATTATAACTTTTCAAATAATCAAAATTTAATGCTGATGTAAAGAATACTTAATTATTCCTCTATGAGGAAGCAAGTCATATTTTTTATTACAGGAAGCAAAGTCATACCTTTATATTCACATCTATCCACGTATAATCATTTCAATCTATATATTATCAAATTCCAGACAAATTTTCAAACTCATAAATCTTCTAGAACCCAGTTTAAAATTCATGGAAATCATTAAAAATTCCTTGAAATCTTATCAAATGCCATGAAATCCTTTAAAATTATTACAGAATTATTGAAATATCAGAAAAATCTCTTGAAATCACTTAAAATTATTAGAAATCTTATAAAATTTCAGAATAATATTTCAAATTCTTTAAAACCTCATAAAACTCTTACAAAGCTTTTAAAATCCCTTAAAATTTTACGAAATATCCTAAAATCCCATACAATTTCACAAAATCGTTTGAATATCCAAAATATCTCTTGAATTTCGTAGAAGTCACTTAAATTAAATCGTTAATCTCTTGAAATCTGTGTTAAAATTAGTGGAAATCTCTAAAAATGTTTAGCAACCTCTAGAAATTTCTCTACTCTTAAAATCTCTTGAAATCGTTAAAGATTTCATCAAATTCCATGAAATCCTTAAAAATATTACAAAATCTTTTATAGATTAAAAATGTTTTTTTGGAAACCCTTAAAATTTGACAAAAACTTTCAAAGTCGTGAAAAATTCTAAAAATTTCCAGAAACTTTTTGAAATTCTTTAAAATTCTACGAATCTATCGTATTCCCATGAAATTCCCTTAAAATTCCTAGATTTTCAATGTACCTATTTTCTGTTTAGACTCGTGACAAAATGATTATTAACGAATCCAAATTCAAAATTTCAAATTCATTTCACGCGGAATTTACGATGCGGCAAATATCGATTGTCGAAAATCACTATCGATACTTACACGACGAATCAGGAGTGCGGAATAGGCGTTACGATATTTCGACTTGGACTCAATCATCTTTTTAGAATAGATCCTTGTACAATCATTTCAACGTTGTTGTCGCAATTTGAATTTCTTTTAAAATTCAAAATCGTAAAACTTATTATATTCTTTTTAATTATTATCATAAGTAATGTCTATGAGATAGAGAAGAGCGGATTAAAAGATTGCTTTTTAAATAAAAAGATTAATAAGTTTAAAGATATTAAAGATATTAATTTTTTTTTTTTTTTTTTTTTTTTTGAAAGAGATAGAATGAAAGATAGAAAAAGATAGAGAAAATGGATAGAAGAAATTCAAATTTTTTGGAAAGGATAGAAAGAGATAGGAAAAGATATAGTGATACACTGATAGATAGATACACACAACGATAGAAAAAGATATCATTTAATGGATGCAAAGTGTACACTTGGAAGGGAGAGAAAATCTCTATCCATTTCTATCCAAAAATTTCGGTACTACAATTTTAATTGTAATTGTTGAAAAAAAAAATTAATTGTATTTTCTATTTTTTGATAATAATAAATAAAAATGGATATTAAGGACAGCGAACGATTGGTGATTAAAACTAGGATTAAAATAGTGTAAATTATAATGAGTATAAATTCAAGGGGTATCAGCATAATCTACATAAATAGTACCAATAAGTAGTCTCGATTCCTAATGGGGGCCGATGTCTGGGTTGTGATCATTAACAATAATAAATAATTTATTATGTTCGACCCTTGACATGATCTCTGAATCAAGGCACAGATCCATGACGAAACCTAAATAGTTTCAAGGTAATATCTCATCCATTGACTTTTTCGTCGGCTTTACTTACTGTGGGAAAAATTCTGCCTATAATTAGATTCATTAATTTTATTATATATGTATGTATTATAGAATTTTTATATGAAATCAAATTTATTTAGGAATTTAGATTTTTTTCATCAAGGCCGCACTCCTGGACCCCTTTCCTCTCAATTCGGCTACCTTAATTTTTTATTTCCTAAAGTTAAGACATCCTTGAGTTTTTTTTTCCTCACTTAAGGGCATGTATTACTTACCCGATCCCTACCTTGCCAACATTATTTTCTCTGTAACGCTACATCTACATTTATAAAGATATCAAATTGAAAATTTATAAAATTAAAGAAAATATGCTAATGTATGTTTGTGTGGTCTTAACTTTTTGTAAAAAATATAAAAAATTTTTTTTTTAAATTATTTTTTTTTATATGTCAATATTTAGGAGCAGACAAACGTACGTAATAAATGTAGACGTAGGGTTACAGAGAAAAAATGTCGGTCAGGTAGGGATCGGATAAGTAATAAATGCCCTTAAAGCTATATAAGACTTACATGCGATCTCTGACATGTTTTTCTCTACAACGTTACGTCTATATTTATTGAGATATTAAATTGAAAATTTCTAAAACTAAAGAAAATACGCTAATGTATGTTTAAATGGTCTTAAATTTTTGTAAAAATAAAAAAAAAATCTAATCACATTCTCATACACACGTCGCTACGTTTGAACCTATTTGTTTTTAAATTACTACAAAATAGAATGGAATGCAAACGAAAGCTAATTTACTTAAGGTTCTATCGACCTTAAGGAGCACATTCTTATCAGGGCACTCGCGCTCGGCTTTATTTAACAATATTTTTCATGAGTAAAACAAAAACTACTTATCCTGTTGAAAAATGGCCAAATTATGTTTCTTATCATTTTCTCTGTATCTCGCGTTATTTGGCTCAAAATTTGAATTTTAGATTTTTTAAGGAAATTCAAAAAAGTTATTATGCTTATCCTATAGAGTATTCAAAAAGTGACATTTTTCATCTTTAGACTTTTTTTTTTATATCTTGCGTTGTTTGGCTTCGAATTCAAGTTTTATTTCATTTTTTTCGATTTTCAAAATATTATAAATCTTTCAATTTTTGTGTTATCCAAAAAAGTCATGAAGAAAAATTGTTCGTGTTTTTGAGTACTACGAACATCCGTCATTAGAATGTTTAAATTAAAAAGAAAAAGTGGTTTCAAAAATTTTCAAAATGCTCCAACTTTTTAAATTTTTATCCAAAATGGCTGGCCAACGAACTTGACGATAACTTTTTCGAAAGTTATCGTGCTCACAAACTAAAAATCTGCAGGAAGACAGAAAGACAGACAGACAGACACATTCGTAAAAACATGTTTTTCGGGTTCATGGGATCGCAAAACGTGGAAATTTGGTGAAAACTGGGGGTGTCAAATTTCACACAAATCTAATATTTTCTCTCTGATGAGTATGTAATAATTTAAGGAAGAGAAATAAATATTAAATTCTACTAAAAACAGTAAAAATGGTTTGTTTATTCAAGGGATGAAAAAAGTACAAATTTTCACGTTGAGGAAAGGTTTGATAAAAATGAGCACACGTACTTGGTCTGGATTGCTGAATTTATTTAAGGAAAACGATAAATATTGATTAAGAAAATTATTCAATGTGTTTTATTTTTACAAATTCTACAACTCAATCTAAATCTTATCAACTTTTATTCGCCTATAATTCATCATTCTTCAGACCAATTTGAGATGTAAATGAAATGAGATAAATTATAAAATTTTAATTAGTACCAAATTTAATTGTTTTAATCTTCCAATTAATTGACGTAATTGTTCACTTTTTATTTTTTAAGTCGTTTTTATAAATTTAGCTTGGAGTTTTTTAAATGAATACATGATTCAAGAATAGTTTTGTAAAAATTACATTAAAAATAAAAAGTAAAAACTGTATATGACATTTATGTTATGAGGAAAAAATTTTTATCAACATTTTTTTTTTAAAAAATTTTTAAAAATATTAAATAAAATACGAACCTTTAATCCGAATGAATTCGCTTGAATTCGGCCAATTCAAATTAATCAGAATGAATACAAACTTTGAATCCGAACGATTTCAGTCAACCCGAATCGTTTCGAAATTTCAGTCGGAATGATTTAAAAAATTCAGGTAAATTCGGTTTCATTCGGATTGACCGGATTATTTCTGATTGATTCTAATTAGCGAATTCATTCGGATTAAAGGTTTGGATTGAAAACTTTTTTCGGATTAGATCGGAATGAAACTGTTTGGTTTGGACACAAATTCCGGAATGAAGTTCAATCTGAAGTTTTCGCTATAGGGCTATTATGAACAGAGGGTCTAGCGAACCGGAAAACCGAGAAAAATCCGGGAATTTTATTTAATCGTGAATTTCATTTTGGATCGGGAATCTTTTATATTTTATTGAAAACTAGACTCTTTTTCTACATTATCTTCTTTTTATTCTATTTTTACTTTATGAAATTAAAAAAAAAAAATTTCAAAAATCACAAAAAGAAAAAAAATTTAACCGCGGTAAAAGACTGGAAAAGACCGGGAGAAAATCGGGAAAAGACCGTCAATTTCCAATTCCCTGGTCAGTAGATACCCTGATTATAAAATTCCCATACCTAAAAATATCTGTAGTTACTAATTAATTATTAATTAATGACTATTTATTACTAATTGGCTACCCACAATTAGTGGAATTTTCACATCGAATTTCCAGAGAATAACACTTTCTGTAGAATCTTTCCACGTGGGAACTTTACTCCCAACTCTTTTGCCAGCACTTGAGTCACTTGAGAACTTGAGTGGGGCGATTAGTGAACCATTCTGGGACAGAAAGACCACTTTCATCCGTTTCTCGTTTCTAGTCGGTCGCGAGTATTGGAAAAATTCAGTTCATCCCAGAATTTGAGTCCTTTCAGAATAAAAAAAAAAGTGCATTAGTGATATGTAGTTAAAATCAATTAAATTAAATGATTTAAATCAACTAGTTATCCAATTTCCAGCTGTTTATTAAGTTACAATAAATTATTATTCGTCTGGGGACTAAATAAAAGCGAAGCCCAATTTTCGGGCAGGATTTTAAGCCCACCAGGACAAAAAATTGTGGATTTGTGGAAGAGTGACAAGAAGTTTTTGAATAAAAAAATTTATACAGTTTTGTGATCGAGTCGATGGACAACCTGGACAATTTAGGGCCCGGTCGTTCATTTCGGATTTCTCGATTCGCTTCCCTCTCGAGATTTCACCGGTAAGTTAATTAAAATGAGAGAGTTTATATGTACATTAGGGTGGTCCTTATTTTTCGATTTTCAATTCTTCTTGGTCTCACCCCCCTATTTTGTTATAATGACCAAAAAAAAATTATCTCCGCCAAATTTTAGCGATATCGGTTAATATTAACATTTGCCTCAAAGCACTCAAAGTTTTTTATGCAATTAACATGCAGGTTGTTTTTTATATAGTTAGCCAGAATCCTTTGGCTCTGTGCAATTGTGATCTTTAGACTATGTTAGAAAAATACATCTAAAGGATTGCGGTGAAATAGAAAAAAATCGAAACAATTTTAGTTGAAAAAATTTAATGAAAAAAAAAAAAAAAAATGGTTTTTGTAAACTTGAGGCGTGGCATTGATATCACTGGTGTGGACAATTGCATACAACCTTACCTAACGAGCATCGATATCTCTTCCGGGTGGATAAACATTTTTTTTGTCACTTTAATATCACAGTCTTTGTAATTTTTTGTTTAAAAAACCTCAGAATTTAATTTGTATTTTGTTTGAAAATATTTTACAAAACTAAAAATGTAGTTTCCGAATGTACATTTTTTAAAAATAGTCAATGTTTAGAAGAATATTGAATGTTTCAGAATTTGTTAACAACAATAAAATATTTATATGATCGTTTTCCAATAGTTATATAATAATTATATAACAGAACCTAATAGTATGTAAAAACTATAATATAACAGTTAAGTTGTGAATATATAACACTTATACAACGGTTATGTATAGCAAAATAATAACATATTGTGCTATTAGAATTAAAAATAGAAAAAATGTAATGACAGTAATACTTGTGACGAGAATGTTACTAGTGTTTAACAAATATGTAGTAACAGCGTGTAACGAACATGTAACAACGCCTGAATTACAAAGTGAAATTTATTTTTCAACTATATAAGAAAATTTAAAAGATTATTTCTATAAATAAATGTTTTTGGTTTCCAAGGTGTTCAATCACGTCGATTTTAATGAGTCCGTGTTTGGGAAGAGAGAATTATAACATACACATTCTGTAATCTCTGTTTTGTTATTTATTACGACCGCTCGATTACGATATGTGTAGTAAACAGTTCACGGTACAAGACCTAGATAATCGGAGAAGTTTTCCTTATTTGCAATAGTTATTCAATAGGTAAATAACAATGTTGGGTAGTAACTAGTTATACAAGTAACTAAGTTACTAAAAAGTGACATTATTTGTAACATTTAGGGTAACTTTGTTACTTTCTTTAAAAAGTAACTGTCACGTAACTTAGTTACGATTTTTGCAGTTACTTGGTATATTTTTTATATCTTTTTTGTATGGGATTAATTTACATTTTTCTTCTAATAAAAAAGTAAGAGATTAAAGGTTCGGATTTGAAAATCGCGCGGTTTTATTAAGCTTTGGATTTTTGTCTACTTTTTGATATACTGAACTAATCCCTTTTTTACATTCTCATCAGAGAGAATGTATAAGATTTGTGTAAAATTTTACCTCCCCGGCCAGTTTTCATCAAATGTCCATGTTTTGGGCCCCCTGAACCTGAAAAACATGTTTTTACGAATGTGTCTCTGTCTGTCTGTCTGCAGATTTTTAGTTAGTGAGCACGATAACTTTCGAAAAAGTTATCGTCAAGTTCATTGGCCAGCCATTTTGGATAAAAATTTAAAAAGTTGGAGCATTTTGACAATTTTTGAAACCACTTTTTCTTTTTAATTTAAAAATTCTAATGACGGATGTTCGTAGTACTCAAAAACACGAACAATTTTTCTTCATGACTTTTTTGGATAACACAAAAATTGAAAGACTTATAACATTTTGAATATCCAAAAAAATGAAATAAAACTTGAATTAGAAGCTAAAAAACGCACGATATGAAAAAAAGTCTACAGATGAAAAATGTCACTTTTTGAATACTCTATAGGATAAGTATAATAACTTTTTTGAATTTCCTTAAAAAATCTAAAATTCAAATTTTGAGCCAAATAACGCGAGATACAGAGAAAATGATAAGAAACATAATTATTGGCCTTGAAAAGATTTACAAGTTCTCTTTGAACCATTTTTCAACAGGATTAGTAGTTTTCGTTTTAATCATGAAAAATATTGTTAAACAGTCGAGCGCGAGTGCCCTGATGAGAATGTGCTCCTTGAGGTCGATAGAACCTTAAGTAAATTAATTTTCGTTTGCATTCCATGCCATTCCATTTTGTAGTAATTTAAATAAAAATAGGTGCAAGCGCGCGAAGCGCGCAACACGGAGCGCAACGTGCTTTTTTTTTGATGAATTATTAATATTTTAATAATAATAATAATAATAAATAATTTTATTAATCTCATATTAATTATTTCTATATTTAAATGAAAAAATTAAGGAAGAGAAAAAAAGTAACTTTTTAGGTGTGTCTTTAAAATCTGTCGAAAACAAAGATGGAAATTAAATTCGATTGGAGTATAAAAGCAAAAGCGAAAGTTTCGAATTAATCCGGCCAATTTAATTCGGCCAATTCGAATTAATCATGCAGAATGAATACAAACTTTCAATCGGTATAATTCCAAAAAATTCAGATAAATTCGGTTTCATTCGGATTTCGAACAAACTCATTCTAATTGAATGTTCGGATTGATATCCGTATCGGAAAATTCCTTGAGATTAAATCAGAATGAAACTGTTTGGTTGGATACAAATTCAGAAATGATTCGAAAATAAGAATTAGCAATCCGAAAAAAATGTCTTTTTAGATAAATATTCTTCGACACACATTTTTATACATAATATCTGGAAGTAGATCATATTCAAAAAAACATCCTTGTGGCGCTTAAGTTACAACATTCAATAATCAGTATAATCATGAATAAGTTAAAGCTTGCTTTTCTTCTTCCTCAGCACGTGAAGAAGACACGCTGTGATGAAATCAGAGCGTGGCATAAATTCAATGACATTCATTCCACTTAATGAAATTCCATCTTCTAATTGCATGATAATGCAATATCCATTAAATACGATTACTTTCTATTCTTCTGATAGCTGAAAATTTTAATTAACTAGCTATGTACTATGATCCGCGCGCTCTGTGCGCGATTAATTTCTCGTTTTTCGCACACCTTTTCCTAGTATATAAAATAATTGAGAAATTTATCATTTTTGATATATAGAAACTTGTAATCTCTTGTCTAATTTCATCCATTAAAATTCTTGAAACTCCAATAGAATTTCGTAAAACCTCTTGAAAGTCCTTAAAAAATAACTTAATATATCATAAAATATCGTAAAATTACTTGATATTCTTTAAAATTCCACAACCTATCGTTATATCCTGATATCAATCCTTGTTCAGGATTTGATCGTTACGGAGTCGGAGTGAGTGAGAAAGGAAAATAGGAGGGGGGTGGGGATAAAATCTTTTGAGTAAAGACTCACCATTTTTTATAGTAACTAGGAATCGTTTATTAGAAAGCAGATTTAAACAAACTGAGACGCCAGAGGTTCGCGTCACTAGAACAAACTAGAAAATGTGAGGAAAAATTGTAAGGTGATGTGAATAGTTGGGGACCTGGTATGCCAGTGTGGCGATGTATTGGGTTCCAGGAAACACAGTATGCCGCCTCCCAAACGATCTGAGGATTTCTGGTCGCGCACGCCTTTTTATATTCTCAGGGCCTGAAGGGTCCTACCGTGGTGAGGGAAGAAGAATCCTTTTGGTGGGAGATGTGCGGAACACATTTTCTCGGTATCCGCGCTTGTCTGTGAGTCCTCGTTGTGCGATATTCGCCGTGTGAGTAGAAATTGTATTAATTGTGTATAATTGAGTATTCGATAGATTGAGATGTGTTCGATATTTTGGTAATATCTCTTTTTTAAGATAGGAGGATTTTTGTCGTAATATACGTGAGAGGATTTTTTATTTTTTATTTGAAAAGGCTTTCTAATGACATTTAGTGACCCTTTTCACCCTCTAACGTTGCCTTCAAGAGGAAATCTTCAAAGATCTCAATTCGCACTTTCAGTAACGAGAAGACAGTTCTATTATTTAAATAAACAGTAATTAAACCTCGCCAAAGCGAACACCGAAAATGAAAATGAAAAAAGCAAAACGGTATAGTGAAATTCTATTTAAGTTTACGTCCATCAGCAAACACATTTCGTACGAGTTACAATATTTCTTCTTCTTCTTCTTCTTCTTCTTCTTCTTCATTTTATCTATTTTCGACCCTTGAGGCCTGAAGATAAACAAGAATTTATGTCTCCGGTCAGGAAGTGCGAGGAAATTTGTCCTGAGCAAATTGCTCACTTAAATTTCCTTTGATATAATATTTTTACGATTATATTCGGCAGTTTTCTTACTAAATAAATTATTTTTTTTTATGTTCCAGATACACCGAACAAGAAGATGGCCATTCAAAGTGTGTACGCTTTCCTATTGGTCACAGTGCTTCCTTTGTAAGTATTCTTAATTAATATTTCTTATTTTGAATAGAGGAAAAATTTTTTTTTTCCGAAGTTGAAAATTCCAAAAAGAAAATAATAATATCGAAATTTTTAATTTCCGGATGTATAAAATCCCGAAAATTAACAATTCCCGAAATTTTTGTTTTAAAATTGATTTTAATTTTCAAGAAAAGTTTTTCCAATAAATTTTAAATAAAAATTTCGGAAATTGTTGACGTCAGGAAATTTAAATTTCTGTATTAATTTGTTTCAGGATTTTTCAATTTTGCGAATATATATTTAACTTGGAAAATTTTATAATTTCGGCATTATTATTTTTTTTTTTTTTTCGAGAATTTTCTATGTATAATTTCGGAAATTTTAACTTTGGGTGAATTTACGTGATCCCGGTTGTAACTATATTATTTTTTTTTTCTAGATGTATTGCTCATCCATCAATAAGGGATCGAGAGGAGGAGAGGATCTTGTGCGAAACTTGTGGCGATGATTGCGACAAGTGTAAATTTGGCGTCAGTTTTTCATCCCTGTGCGAAGTTTGGCAATGTCGCCGAGTAAGTTTCCGCTTTTTATTTAGATCCCCTGGGGAAAATCTGAAAAGTGTAATATAATATGAAAAATGTCTATTAGTCTGAATCCGTTTCAATCCGCAAGGAATACGAATTAATATAAGATCTTTGCTGATTATATGTGAACTTGTTTATTTTCTTCTTTTATTGTTTGATGAATGATATATAAATACAATAAACACAAAGGACAAAGTGCAAACACAATCAATCTGATATGTCAAAAAGATTCATTTCTTCTTTCAGAAAGCAATCAATGCACAATTTAATCATGAGGAGGAGCAAAAAGTAAACAAAGTTCACATTTGACATTGTTGAATTTTTTATTTAAGGAAATGCACTCTTAATGATGGATAACTTAATGATTATTTTGAAAAAATTCTGTGAACTCGTGTGTGTGTGTGTGTGTGTGTGTGTGTGTGTGTGTGTGTGTGTGTGTGTGTGTGGCAGTGAATTAAAGATTGAACAAAACGAATAATTGATTGGGAGACGGCACCGCGGTTTGCTTTAAGATGTTTCAGACTGATAGACTGGGAGTTGATATTGCTAATGCATAACAGTACAATATAGTTATAATATTATAATAGGGGGTATATAGAGTACACTGTAATTTGGTATAATAATTTTATAAAGTATTAAGTGTACAATATTATAGAGTACAATATAGTTAACACTATACAATTCAGTGTAGAATAAAATAAAGTCTTGTACAATACAGTAATTAAATTTTTGAATTTTTTTTCAGGGTCCCGGTGAGATATGTGGAGGACGCAACGACAAATATGGAATGTGTGGAGAAGGTCTCGCTTGCCATTGCAACAAATGCGTTGGCTGCAGTACTGACTCTCTCGACTGCTACGTCAACAGCTGTCTCCCCCATACTGAAATTCAATTTTCTCATCCTAATCACTTCAACGAGTTTGTCCTCGGAAAGTAACCGAGAAATCATCCAACAACGCTAGGCACACCAAAATTCGTTCTATTTATTTCATTCCATGAAAGATAATTTATATAATTTAGGTAGACTGCTCGAAAATTGTGATAATTGTCCTCCCCCCAACCCCTTACTCCTTTATGTTATTTGCTCTAAATTCCCTTCTCATTTTCACTTTACGATACGTTTCTTAATTTAAATTAAGTCGTTTAAATGAGCTTTACGTATGTGAATTAATGCATGGGGTATGAGAGATTTTTGAGGTTTTCAAATCTAACACGATTATTATTGTATGTATTCTTAATTAATTTTACAACTGTTGTCGGACAAGTCTTAGTTAGTTGATTTTCATTGTTTAAATTTCCCGCGCAATTCTTGGGTTTCGTATCCCGCCGATAGTTGAACAGATTTGCCTTTCTCACAAGTGCAGAAACTGTGATTGCTATATTATTTACTTTATGATACGCCAGAATCGAAATGTCGCTTGGAGTGTTTGGCTGTGAGTAAAAGTCGATAGGCGATATATATGTCGGGGAATCCCGAGAGCGACTTCAATAGTTCGTCGAACTGGTTTCAACAAAATATGCAACTTCAGGACAAATCAGTGGGACTTTGGCAAGATGCGAAAGACGTCGATAATGTTAATAAAAATATATTAATTAGCATTAATCGGGAATTGACGTTCGACTAGATTTATTGCGACGAAAAATTAGGAATTTAAAAGCAACTGTATTTTGACGAGTCGCGATTCCTTGATTCTTGATAATTCGACAGACTATTCAAATTTTCGCGCGCAATTATACTTATTGTGCGATGGTGCTGTTGCATTTAAGGCGCGGGAGATTCAAATTGTTAAAACGAGATTCTACGTAATTTAGATATTTTTATATGTTTTCTTCGTTTTTTGACTTCTCTGTGCTTATTTAGAGATACTGAATATTCGGGAGAGAGAAATAGATAGAAATAGACCTATGATTTTTATCTTTTTTAAATTAATTATTATTTAAATTAATTAGAAATGAGTCGTGAAAGAAGCAAGTTTTTAAATTGAAATTTCAATTCGAATTACAATTCTTTCAAGGTAGTATGTACGTTAACGAATTCAGTATTGCTTGCATTGAAAGATAAGCCCGCTGTATACTTGTATTTATTTGTTTACTAGTCAGCCAGTGTGCATTTAGGAGAAAAATATCTTTTTTGAAACTGGAGATGAGATCGTTTTGCTAGTTTATGTTAAGCATTTATTGTAACGAATTGTGAAAATAAAATCTGACATGCTGATATGGAATTGTCTTTTTATTAAACTCTGAAGTATTAATTTCAATTAAATAATCTTGAAAGCTATAATGTTTTTAAGGGCGTTGGACACTGATGTTAAGCTCAAAATTCCATTCTCCATTTTACTCAACGAAAATTATAAATAAATATTTTTTTGCTCTGTAGTGCTAATCTTTTTACAAATATAAGACTGCATGCACGAAGAGCGAAAAAGTATTTAATTTCGATACGTTTTTGTATAAAACGAAGAATTCAAAATCTAACTTCAAAATTGAATATTTTCATTGTACTTAAAACATATTTGAATTAAAATAATATTTGACGGTGTTGCTGTCGTTTCTTGAATAGCGTGGTTGATTAGCGTTGAATTAAATATTTTGTAGCTCTCTAGGCATAATTCTTGTTAAAAATTGATCAATTATACAGAGGAATAAAATTCCAAATTCAATATTTGTTGAGTAAAATGAAGAAATCGAACTTTTAGATTAGAACTTGGTTTCCAACACCCTTAATAGCAATAATTCATTCTAAATCATTGATGTAAATATTTATACATACTTTTTTTAAGTAATTACTTCAAACGAAAGTAATGTTTTAACGGTGAAAAATATTTTCTGAATTATTTCACCTTTTATTAATTAATTATATTTAGGGTGAATCAACCAACGACGCTAAAAGAGCAATTTGTTTATCCGCTTTATATTCGTAAATTGTGTAAGTGCTGCTACCTTTAGTCACAGGAAGGGACTTAAACTTACATAGAGGTAATTGTTAATGTCTGTTGATAATTAATTCTTATATTCAAACAATTTTAAACTTAATTAAATTTTTTTAATTAAAAATTAATTTCTGGTCTTACGCTGACTAATGAATTCACAATGCAATGTAAAATATGTATGTAGCATTATACATATTTTTATTAATAAAAATTTTCAAGAAATTTAAGGAAAATAAAGAATTCTAATCCGTTTAAATAATTAATTTGTAAAAAAATATATGTAACACGTAACAATGTCAATAATTTTATTTTTTAATTAAATAGAGTAAATCAATAAATAAATGAAGAATAGGAGGATATGTTGTTTATTCGTTACGACATATTTTAACAATAGAAAAGTATGTACAAATTCACGGAGAAGGTAACTTAATTAAAGGTATAATTAGAGTTATCTTGATCTATTTGATTAAAATTTTTTTTACTTATTAAAAAAAAAAAACGGTTTAAGAATCGTTAAATCATCACTATTGTAATTTTAAAATTGATAGAAAAAATCAATTTATTTTATTTTTCAAATGAATGAGATAACTTTAACTTAATCGTAAACCTAATAATACAGTAATCTTAAAATTACAATATAATTTTCTATATAATTAAAATTCAACTATCTTTGACACTTTTCAGGACTATCACAATAATAATAATAATAATAATAATAATAATAATAATAATAATAATAATTACAATTATTAGAATCATAATAAGAAAACTATTTGCTTAATAACTATTAAAATTCTTACACGGTGTTATATTAAAAAATTTATATTCTCAATCGAAAAAAAATACGTTAAAAAAGAAATTAATCAAACTCTAAAATTAAAATTGAAGGCACAATTTTTGTTTTTTAGTTTTGATTCTGTGACTTACAGAAAATAAAACTAATCAACCGAAAAAAATTTCCTTCATTACACTATTGGAAGAACTTTATTATTAAAGAAATCGATAACCATAAAAAATTTTTTAAAAAAATTATTTTCCATTTTTCATTTATAATTATTTTTAGAACTGTTATTCTAAATAAAGTAACAGATAAAGTACGAATTTTCTTTTAAAGTAGAAAATGCGTTATGAATAAATTTTTACTATTATTGATTTTTTTTCGATAGGCTCGATTAAAAGGGACTACTTTTTGATGGTATAATTAATTATTTAAATTGAGAATGAATAAACTTATAAAAAGTGTAAGAATGAGGTTGAGTAAGATATTAAAATTCGGTCGAAAAGTTTTTGCCACGCGTCGTCAGCGAATGTTGACTTGACATGGTCCCTTAAAGTTGAAATTTTTTATGAAAAACGACACGTGGTGGCCAGAGGATGATGACTTGCTTAACAGGGTCAATGTCATCACATCCAATCCAGATCTATTCCTTCAAGAGATTCTGCAATTGAAACAAAATGTGCTTTTAGTTTTATGTATATATTTCATTTGAATCAATTATGTTTTATTAAACAAGTAAATTCTGCCTCGATTTATTATAATATTAGAAAATGAAATGAAATTAAATTGAATTAAATTAAAATCATTATTATAAATTAAGCTTTTTGCTTATTATTTTTCTTCCTGATTGGTACTAAATATTTCTTGAAATACTCTAGTAATATTTCTAGTAGAACTGTCAATAAAATTCTGAAAATTGTTGGACTCTAATATAAAAACGAATTACAATTTCTTTACAACTGTCAAATAGTAATTAATTAAGCAATAAATAAATAAATAAATAAAATTATAATCTTTCTCTTGCATGATTATTATTATTATTATAGAAAAGTAATAATTGTATAAAAAAAAGAAAGTATGAGTAAAAAAAATCTTGTGGGCAACCAGCAAGGATAACGGTAAGAGAATCATGTAATATGTAATAATAGACTTCACTTCACTTGTGAAATAAAGAGAATCAGTTTCTCGGTCACCGAGTCACTTGTTATTGTAAAAATTCCGGTTTTCGATGTACATATCTGATTTTTTCAAGCTCTTTAATTATCACAAAAGTTGTCTTCATTTCTAACTTCTTCATAATTCATCATTTGAAATAATTCAAAGCTTAAATTTACAATTTATCTTGTAAACTTCAAGAGCCTTAATTGCTTCCGCGATTATCTAACTTCGTCATAATTAAAGTCATTAATTGACAGAATTACACGACAGCTCAAATATTTGTCCTTTAAATGAATTGAAAATTTATATGAACAATCTTTTTTATCTATTTCCTTTAGTTTATAAACAGTATAATTAAATTATCCTCTATAAACTCAAGAATAATAAATGAAATCGATTATTAAATATTGACTATTTTACTTTTTAAGAAAATTACTAAATTCACTTGTGACTTTTGGTAAAATTCCAAATCGTTACATTTTTAAATTTCGCAGAAGCCTATTTCATAAATCCAAGCAAAAAACTTCAAAATAATTCAAAAGGATTTAAAGGAATTCAAATGAATCCAAGAAATTGCAAGAAATTTAAAAGAATTCAACATTCAGAGAAATTCAAAATAAAAATTTTCACTGATTCAAAAGAATTTAAAGGAATTCAAAAATATCCCAAACGATTCTACATAATTCCGAGAAATTTAGCAGGATTTCAAAGGATTCAGAAGGTTAAAAAATAATTTTAAGAATTTCATGGTGAAAATTAATTAAAAACATTCCAGTAAGTTTTAAAGAATTCTAAGGAATTCAAAATTTATCAAGGTGAAAAAAAGTATGTAAATTAAAGATTGACTGTTATACATTGGATTGGATTGAAGTTTTAGACGTTTAATCTGACAAATTTTTATTTTTATATTCATTGGAATAAAAATATTTTTCAAAAATGTTTCCAAAGTTCCCAAAGTTCAAAATTTTTATTTATATACTCGCAGAAATTTACCCAGCATTGTACGGAATTTTAAGAGATTTCTTAAAATTTAAAAGAATTTAAGCAAAATTAATTTTTTTTCAAATTGGGATTTCCAGAAATACATATTGAAGGATCTTATGAGATTTCGTGTTATTTTCAGAAATTTAAGAAACTAAGAAATTTGAAAGGACTTCAAGAGCTTTCAAAGGATTTTACGAAATTTCATGATTTATTTATGGGATTTCATTTGATTTCGTCTATATTTTCGAATTCCTTTGTCACTTAAAATCTTTTAAAATCTTAGACAATTCCGGGTTTTCTGCTAATAAATAAATAAAAAATATTTTTTGTAATTCTTTTATTTGGATTTTGTTAATCAAATAAATATGAAAAATAAAAAAAAAAAAAAACGTTCGTTAGAGTAACCGTCTGAAAATTGAACCTAATCTGTTATACCTAAAAAAAAATTACTAAATTCACAATTATGTGACTTTTGGTAAAATTCAAAATCCTTACATTTTCAGCTTTCAGAATCCACCTTCATAAATCCAAGCAAAAAGCCTCAGCGAGTCGCCATGGAAAATCAGTCCACAATGAAACATAACTAATCCTATCAGATGAGTCCTTTTTAGTCTCTCTCATCACTCCTTCTTCAATTTTAAACCCAAGAAGTCACTCCCCCTTCTGCTTCAAAAGCTTCCTCGTCCTGAATCCACGAAATCCAGCCTGGATTCTGGTAGCCGCTTGTTGCTCCTGTTGGTGTCGTTTCCTCACCAAAAATCCTCGAATTCCAGCTTGAATCTTCGTCGCTGATTTTTCCTCCAATGATGTTCTGGAATCTCCTCTCTTCATTGGAGGCGGGCTTGAAGGATCTTCAATTTCAAAATCGCCGTTTGCTCTTTTGCTCGTCTCCTTCAGCTGCTTCCGAACTCTGTATCCTCTGAATCCTGCTTGGATTTTCGTGGCTGCGTTATTGGCCTTCATTTCCTCCTCAATCGTCTGAGACATGTGCAAACAACTGGCCAGAAGAAGTTGATTTTCTCAGCTTCGAAGACTCAACAAATGATCTTGACTCAGCTTTTGCCAGCAACTGATGATGATTTTTCAATCAGACTTTCTTCTTCTTCTTCTTCTTCTTCTTTGGAAGCAACTGATCTTCACTCAGCTTTCTTGAGATAAATCCCTCTGCGAATTCCTGATTTCGGAACAACTGATCTTCTATCAAAAATCTGATCTGTCAAAATTCTGAATCAGAAAATGCTCCTTTAATTCAGTTAAAGGTCTGCAGAGTCTCGACACTTGAAAATTAAAAAAAAAAGACTGAGATTTTCGTTGAAAGTTTCGCGTTTTTTGAAAGTGGAAACTGTGACACTGAAGAACTTTTTTATGTGATTTGCACGGTTCGAAGTGTCGAGTGAGACTAGATGCAACAGGCGCTCGCGGTTTAATGTATAGAGTCTCGAGTCTTGAGAGACGCATGCGCTGCTGGTGGATTTATACGGATACCTTAATTAAAATAATCTAAATACGCAAACACTTGCCAATTTAGGCCCTGCTTTTTTGCGAGCTTGGCTACCGGCACCCTCTTTCAAGTTCCAAAGGTTTATTTTCATTCATTGATTCAGAATAAATCAGAAGTCGGTGGATTGGGGGTGAATCTTCTTCTTGGAATGCGGGTGAATTAGAGAGTATATATGCATGAGAGATTCAGTTTTGAAAGAGGAATGCCATGCCAGAATTGATGTAGGTTATGCTGAGAGAGAAATATTATTGGCTTGCTCAAGGGAAATCATAACTTATTTGGATAATTAAAATACCTACATGATTTTATTTCAAATTTTCATTGGGTTGAAGATTTTAAATAATTTTAAACAATTTTAAAACACTTACAGAAGATTAAAAGTTTTTAAAGAATTTCAAGTAAGGTCTCTTATCACTAAAATCTCTTGAAATCCTTTGAAATTCCACAAATTCACATAATATTAAACATGTTAAATAATAATAATATTATTAATTAATAGTTCATAATAATAATAATAATAATAATAATAATAATAATAATAATAAATATAATAAGTAATATATAATATTAAACACTGTCTATAGAAATTTCTAAAAATCTTTGGAAATATTCTTTTTATAACTCTTATAAACTCTTTATAAAAGTCCCTTGAAATCTTGTGAAATCTTTTAAAAATCCAAACTGTTTTGAATTCTTTTAGGAATCCTTTGACCTTTCTTAAGATACATCTTTCTTGTTAATATTCCCTAAATTCCTTGAAAAATCACTTAAAATCTCTATAAGATCCCTTGAAATTTCTTAAAAACCCGGGCAACGACGTGTAAATTTTCACTAGTAAATAAATAAAAATAAAAGGATTTTGGGAACTATTTTGATATTCTTTATCCAAAAAATATAAAAAATAAAATAAAACAAAAAAAAATTTTTCGTCATACAAGACGTCTGAAACTTCAACCCAGAGAGATTCAGATTCTGGTATTGGAATAAATTGCGGCTTTTATGTCATATTATATGATGATGACAATCAAGAGATGATATTGAAGTTAATTTTACAATTGTCAAAATCTGTCGAAAACTGAGATTCAACAGCGATTCTAAAGAATATAAAGGAATTCGAAATAATTCAAAGAAATTTAAAAGAAATCAAAAAAATTCATAAAAATCCAAAGAATGAAAAAAGGACACTTAAAGGAATTCAAAAGAATCTAAACGATTCAACAGGATTCAGAGAATTTCAGAACAAAAATTTGAAGGGATTCAAAAGAAATCAAAACAATTCAAGGTGAACAAAAAATTTAAAAGACGAAGCAAATTTTATAGAATTCAAAGGAGGTCAAATTAAAAAGAAAAATGTGAAACTATTCAAACGCTTTAAAAATAATTGCGAGGAATTGAAAATAATTAAAAAGCATTCAAAGAAATTAAAAATAATCCACAAATTGGTGCAAAATATATGTTTAAGTTAGAAGAATTAAAAGTATAATTTTCAAATACAATATGTAATTGTAAGGTATCCTAAAGAATTAAACATAAGTCGTAAAAATCTATTCCTTATTTTGTAAAAAATACACATTATACAAATATATGAAAAAATCATCACTAATATATTTCCAATTCGATTGTACTATATATTGAATATAGATATAGTATATTACGAATATACTATATGTATTTACTAATACATATAGTATATTCTTTATATATTCTTTATATATACTTTTGCCATTTCCCTTTACCATTTCTCTTTCCCGTGCAGAAATTTACACATGGCCCTGACAAGGGTCTGGCCAGTTTTGATGTGGCCCTAAACGGGTAAACTGGCAAGGCCCACACAAGGCTTGTAAAGCTTTGGCTACCCTACTTAGGGAAAACTGGCCAGGGTCTCGTAAGTTTACCCAAGCAATGCCCTAGTTAAACAAAAATTATTTTTATATTTTAATTAAATCTTTATTAATAGTAGGTAATAATAATAATCATAATAATAATAGTATAATAATATAATATAATCGTTTTTTCTTTGCACGTTCAAGTACATATTGTACATATAGTATACATACATTAAGGGAATAATATTTTGCAAAAAGGAAAAAAAAATTGAATCAATGCATACTATACTTATTCATTTCTTATAGAACATTTTATTTATTTATCAGCATTTTTATACAAGTTAGTAATTTTCTGAAAACGAAAATTATTAAAAATTATTTTTACATTCTCATCAGACAGAATGTATTAGATTTGTGTAAAATTTTACCCCCCCCCCCCCAGTTTTCATCAAATGTCCACGTTTTGGGACCCCCTGAACCCGAAAAACATGTTTTTATGAATGTGTCTGTCTGTCTGTCTGTCTGTCTGTAGATTTTAGTTTGTTAGCACGATAACTTTCGAAAGAATTGACCGATTGGATTGTCCTTTGGTATACTCTTTTAGTGTCCCAAAATGAAGGTCAAGTTCGTTGGCCAGCCATTTTGGATAAAAATTTAAAAAACTGGAGCATTTTGAAAATTTTTGAAACCACTTTTTCTTTTTAATTTAAAAATTCTAATGACGGATGTTCGTAGTACTAAAAAACACGAACAATTTTTCTTCATGATTTCTTTGGACTTGAATTAGAAGCCAAACAACGTACGATTTGAAAAAAAGTCTACAGATGAAAAATGTTTCTTTTTGAACACTCTATAGTATAGGCAAAATAACTTTTTGAATTTCCTGAAAAAATCGAAAATTCAAAATTTGAGCCAAATAACGCGAGATACAGAGAAAATGATAAGAAACATAATTATTGGCCTTGAAAAGGTTTACAAGTTCCCCTTGAACCATTTTTCAACAGGATTAGTAGTTTTCGTTTTAATCATGAAAAATATTGTTAAATAAAGCCGAGTGCGAGTGCCCTGATGAGAATGTGCTCCTTAAGGTCGATAGAACCTTAAGTAAATTAGCTTTATGGCTTTTCTTATTACATATACGTATACTAGCTTATTACATAAATATACGAAGTTTCTACTAAATCGGGCATAACCACTATTCGGAACTATATCCATTCATTCTTTTGCAATACAATACGTATACATTGTTTTAAAATTGGTTAAGAACTTCAAGACGCAAAACCTTGATCTAAAAAAAGTGACATAAAATTTACAATAATTGTAATGCAATACAAGTCTTGGATCGTGAAATAATAAATGCATCATTCATAATCGCTCCTATAATTACGATCAATTCTTTGATACAGCTATAGGGATTAATTTAGAGGTCAGGCGACAATCATTGACCTTTCTGTGATCTATTTATGCCCTAGAGGTTTTCCGCGAAGATCGGGTGGAAAGTCCCCTTTCGCACTATATTCTTTGACGTATTTGCATAACGTAATTGCACGTGACGTTATGAACAATGCAGACATGACGTCACATATTCGATAAACGAATATCGCATCTCCCTCATCTCGATTTATGTATTATTATTATTATTATTATTATTATTATTATTATTATTATTATTATTATTATTTATTTATTTTTTTCTCACTTTTAACATACGTTATTATATTATAACTCATAGTTCTTATTTTATCATTCTGCGCGAAATGATCGCTCTGCAACACGTGTGTGTCTATTATATTGGAAAATATAGTATACGAGAGTGAAAAGCGCACACCTGTGAGTGACGTAATTGCTCTCTGCAAAAACTATGCATCGTTCTCATTATGACGTAGCGTTGCAAACACGCGACATATGTATAACGTTTTTCGTAGGCGATATATTCCACAACATACGAAATGCGGACCAAGGCTCTCGCAAATATTTATGTTATGCGCGTATTTATATGCATATTTGCATTTATATTTATACATATACTAGGAATTATGATCCACGCGATTAGTTTTTCGTTATTTTTGCACACCATTGCTAGTAGAAAAACTAATTGAGAAATATAATTATATTTCAAGAATTAAAAATTTCTAATTTCAGAAAATCTTCATGAGTTTTATAAAATTCCGCATATTCTTCAAAATTTGGTGAAATTCTTTTAAATTTCATAAAATTACTCAAAGTTCCATAGAGTATCATTAAATCTCTTAAAATTAATCATAATTCCATGAAATTTCGTTAAATTCTTGAAAATTCTTGAAAATCCAATATAATCTCGCAAAATCGTTAAAAATTTCTGACAATAAATGTTCTTAAAATTACTTAATATCTCACAAAATATCTTAAAGTTGCTTAAAATTATTTAGAATCTCCCAACATATCATAAACTCCCATAAAATTACTTAAAATCCCATGAAATCCCTTGAAATTTCTGATTATTCAATGAAATCTCGTATAAATCGATTGAACTCCCTTAACTCATTAAAATGACTTAATATCCTATGAAACATTGTAAAATCTCTAAAAATTCTATAAAATTACTTTATAATCCTTTAAAATCTCAATTTTTCGCAAAAAAATGTGGGATTAGAAAAATTAAGGGATTTCAAAGAAGTATGCAAAATAATGCAGAGATTTTAATTTTTGACATGTATAAAAATTTGTAATTCCTAGTCTAATTTTAGGAATCTCAATAAATAAATCCTTTTAATTGCTATTTACTTTATAAGGCACGAAAGAAGGCAATTATCGGACAAGTGTGAGGTTGGCGTTACGAGCCGAAGGCGAGTAACGCGATCACACGAGTCGATAATTGCCTCCTTTCACGACGTGTGAAGTACAAAGCTTTTCATGACCACTGTAACGAATTCGATTTTCGAAACAATAGTCAGAATTTGCACTAGTGTACTAGAAATAAGCTGGCTGGTGCCCCGTAAGCATGTTCGGGAAATACTCTCTCCTTCTCCCTCTCTCTCCTTTCGTATTCTATCTCATCGTATTATGTCCTATCGTATCCTATGCAATAGAATAAAATACGGTAGGATACGATAGGATAGGATACGATAGGATACGATAGGATAAGAGAGAGAGAGAGAGAGAGAGAGAGAGAGCCTCCGGTTTATTTATTTAGATATTTTAGGACATCTATATCTATTTTAGGATACCCTATTTTACTTTGGGTACTACTTTACTTTAATTCGGCAGTACTTTCGCTCCTGTACTGTAAATCGATGTTCCGTTACACGTGTCATGAAAAACTATTTAATATCCCTGCTTAACACATTTAAAAATCCACTAATAGTTCGTGAAAATCCTTGAAACTGCTTTAACCCTTTAACGGCCACTCAGACAAATATATCCCAAGAACGTGAAGTAATGCAGCAATTAAAAAACTTTAATGACAGTCTCAACTCTGTACAATGCAGAGAGCAGTTTAATAAATAATAAATATTCATAATTGATACGATAAATGAGTCCGAAGGAGTTCCGCTGAGCGAGAAGACCAGTATAGTCTCGAGCGCCGTCGGCGCGGCGCTTTACTCTTTATTTAATTTCTCAAACAAAACAAAAAACAGCAAAATTAAATTTACAGTATCGAAAGATAAAGACTTAAGCTTTATTGTGAGACCAAAAAAAAAAAGAAAAAAAAATGCCTTTTTTCTGCAAAAGCCAAAACTATTTTGATTTTCAAAAAAATCGGTCAAATTTTCAATTTTTTAAAAAATGGTTATAACCGCACAAAATCGAAAAAATTCGAAAAATTCCCCCTCCCCTATCTCGATAAATTTGTATCTAATCGAAAAAATCTTTTTCCTCTAAAGTTGTACCTAATAGGACTGTACTTTACCCAAGTTTGAGTTCGATCAGACAAAGTCGAATTCTGAGTGTGCTACTCTTGAGGAATAATGCTCCATATGTGTCTATACTGTGTATATATAACAGCAGAATTTTTAGATGATATGTGCATGAATATTTATGTGTCTTTATATGTGCAATGCTTATGCATATATGTGAATCAAGCGATGTGTATATGTGTATGTGTTTACGCATTGGAAAAACAGGAAGAGCTAGTTGGGGACTTTGAGAATGCAAGGAAACGAATAATCTATAAATATGACGCGAGCCATTAAATGGTTTTTCGCGGTTAATGTAAAAATAGTGGGAGGTGAATGCTGTGACGAGTTTTGGTGAATCAGAGACGATAAAAATAGAAAAAGAAAAAAGAGGCGTATAGCAAGTAATGAATGAAAGAAAAAAGGAAAGAAGCAGGAAAAAATTGGAAAAATGTCTATATATATATATATATATATATATATATGAGCCATTCCATACAAAATTTACAATCAAAATTTAAAAAAATTTTTTTTAATTTCTAATTTCAGAAAATTTTGACATGATATTTAAAATTTCGGAGTTGTGACTTTTCAAACTTTTCACGCTCGAACAATCTACCTTTAAATATTTGCGAATAAAAAAAAAATATTCGACTAAAAAATTTATTACAGACAAAATTTTCAACGGTCCATTCCCAAATTTTGGGAGTAGTGACTAATGTGTCTAAAGTAAATTTTACAATAAAAAAAAAAAAAAAGAATTAGTTCCAAAGTTGAAAAAAAATTATTTGTTTATAAAAATAGGCCATATTTTTATAAAAAATTGGTCTAATGAATCTCTTGTAATGCTTATTGAAAAGCTGAGAGAAAATCCGAAATTTTTCTGCAGCCACTTATTTTTTTAGTCGAATATTTTTTTTTTATTCGCAAATATTTAAAGGTAGATTTTTCGAGCGTGAAAAGTTTGAAAAGTCACAACTCCGAAATTTTAAATATCATGTCGAAATAAAAAAATACGTATACAATATTTTCGACCAAAAAATACAAAAAAAAAATATTTCGCGCGAAAAAAAATGTTGATTGTAAATTTTGTATGGAATGGCTCATATATATATACTTCACTTGATTTGGTATGGTTTTCGCTGGTTCAGATTTAGAGAGTACGTACAATTTTCAATTTGACACACATACTGGCCCGAGATTGGCACTGTGCAGTTTTACTATTGTTGAAAATTTGTCAAGTCAGACTACCTAATTGCGACACAGAAGTAAGAGGCAATTTCGATGCAGTAAATATGTCTAGTTTTTGTCTTGGCACTGTGTAGTTTTACTATTGTCTAACCTTTGTCAAGTCAGACTGCCTAATTGCGACACAGAAGTAAGAGACAATTTTGATGCAGTAAATATGTCTAAATTTTGTCTTGGCATTAGATTTTGTATGGCTTTTCGGTCTTATAGAAAATGAAAAAATATATATAATTTTAATAATGTTCACATGCAATCTCTAAAAAAAACCCATTAATTAAGAAATTAATTCTCCTTTTTACCGAACATTTTCAATTAATGAAATATATGTCTGAGACATAATTAAAAACATAATTGTAGAGAACGTTCCATATTTCTAGGATGTATATTTAAAAAGAAACCAAAAGATTGTTGTTTATAATCAATTAATTATGGCCGTGTGGTCCAGATCTTCAATCTATATTATAAAAATTCCTAAGTGTTAATCAGCCAGATTTTTTTTAATTTTCGGGAAATTTATAAAAGTAAAATAAATTTTTGTTTTTATTTACATCAATTTTAATGTACATATTTCAGTAATAAAGGAAATTTAATATGTACTTTAACAGTATTTAATATGAATTGTATATCAATAAATTCTACGGTTTTAGGTTTTGTAAAAGTGAACATTTAAAACATGAAAAATTTTATATACGTATTTCATTTATTATTAACGCAAAAGCTTTTTTTAATAAAATTATTTTGAGATAATTTAATATTTGTGTATGGTTGAGTGTACCGTGGAAAAAATGTGCGTGCGTGTGAAATTTTATTTCTTATATATGCGTTAAAATTTACAAATATCAATTATTTATAAGTATATCCATAATATATCAACGAATAAACCATGTTCTAAATTAATAATTATTTTTTATAAGATTTATTTATATTTTTCAGTATCTAGTCAAACTGTCTAGAAACTAGTCGATCGAAACGTTACATCCCAGTCTAGCCACTGTACTGTCAGTCTGTGCCGCGCCAATATAGATTCAAGGCGAACTGTACAGAAACAGTACAACACCATGACAATTTTCCACACGGGTTATAATTTACATTACAAAATTTACCATTTGAAATAGAACTTTTCGCTTTGATGAGTTACATTGTGCAATTTTCTTTTTTGTATGAATTTCACTGATTTGGTATGGTTTTCATTGGTTCAGATTAGATTTTCAGTTACATATCAATTTTAAGATAGAGAAATAGTAAAGAAAAATGGTAAATGGAAATGTTAGTAAAAGGAAACTATTTTGCAAAAGGAAGTCATTGTAAAAGGAAATGATATTATATATATATATATATATATATATATA